>CAWUFW010021152.1:0-129155 GCA_963921515.1 Calotriton arnoldi
GGATGGACTTTACAGTGGAACATAGGCCTGGGAGTAACCATGCGAATGCAGATGGACTCTCTAGGTATTTCCACTTAGAACATGAAGACTTAACTGGGCAAGGTTAGTTTAATGTCCCTACGTTTGGGGGGGTTGTGTAGGAGAGTAGGATCTGCTTCACAGGGGTACCCCCACTTTTTGCTGATACTTCACTGGTTTTCGACATTAGTCTGGCTGGGGCCCTGCTATTCAGAACCCCAGCCTAGCTGTTTCCTCTTTAAAAGGGTATCCATGTGCCTTAGGCACATCTCTGATTGGGATCTGGAGTGCCCTTGTAAGTCCCTAGTATATGGTATACTATGTACCAAGGGCATAGGTACCTCAGAGGCCTGCCAGGGGCTGCAGCATATATTATGCCACCCCTGGTAGGCCATCCAAACTGACACCACAGGTCTGCTACTGCAGCCTGGGTAAGGTGGTGCATGCACCCCTTGCTGTGGTATAGGTTACCTATATCACTAAATGCATACACACATATAAACCTATAAGTCACTCCTAAGGCAGGCCTTATCAATCCTAAAGGCAGAGTGCATGGTTTCTATGTGAGAGGGTGCCCCTGCATGAGCAGGGCCCCTCTGCAGCGTTCGGAGACCATCTCTGATGCTGTTTGTAGTGCAGCCTGACCATATACTCTTAAACGCATTATATCCTCGCGGTAAAATGCTAACTATGGAATGGCTGCACCAAAACATGTCGTGTTTGGTGTCAAACATCTTGGAATACTACCCCCCCGCCAATTCTGGCGGCGGGGGTAGCATTCCACCCTTCTAGAGGGAAAGGCATGTTAACTCTGACGAGTCCGGTAACTTCTTTCCAGAGCCTGGCATCACAAAATGGATGCTACTGCCACAGACACGAGTCTGGCCTCCTGCTGCTGGACGAAACTCCGGCAGGGGAGGCCTGGACAATAGGTTTCCTGTCCCAGGGAGGTGTGACCACCTCCCCAGACAGGACAAAGTGTATTGGGGCTGGGCGGGAGCACTTTCGGGTGCTTTGAAGTCCTGCACTGGGGGCACATTTGGTGTCCCTGTGCATACCCCAGTTCAAACCGGATCAGGGGCTTGCAGCCCCTGCTTTGGCGCGAACTGGACAAAGGGAAAGGGGTGTAGCCACCCTCTGCCCTGACCCACCCATAGGTGGGGCCACAGAGTAGTCCATCCCCTATTTTTGGAATAAAGGTAGGAACCCAGTCCTTAGGACTTTAGATTATACCTGGACGAAACTCTGACACGGAATCCTGGACCTTCGACGCTCTACGACAAGATTAGAGGACTGAAGAATCTCCTTGGGGTCAAGGAGTGACTCCCTGCTTGGCAGGCACCAAAGAAGCATCTGTCTGGTTCGCATCACTGAAGCTCTCGTCGGACGCCGAAGTCATCGCATCACCAGAGGTGGATTCTCAGACTTCGCCGAGGCTACCCTGAGTCCCCAGCAAAGCTGAGGCCCGTGGCTATCGTGGGTAACGTGAGACCGTGACCCCTGGACACCGAGCACACTTGCAAGTGCACCATCTTCTGGGTCCCCCAAGAAGTCGTGCTTTGGGCTCCGAGTAGCCCTAGCCTCCAGCACCACCTGCACCGAAGATCACTGGCCCCCACTCCACGAGTGTCCTGTAAGCCAGCTCCACGTGCGGCGTCACGATGCTCCTTCGCGGTCGCTAGCCCGTTGGCTAGTAGCCCTTACCGAAGGCCAATCTTTTCTTTACTTGGCAGTCTGGTTGCTCCAGGCCTGCCCTCACTTACCCTTGCTGGGTGAGTTCCCCAGACCTTGCTGGTCTGCACCATCGACGATCTTCAGCTACATCGAGACTTGCCGTTGCCAAGGCTTGTTGGGTCCAATCTGGTCGCCGACACCGCAGCACTCGACAGACATCGTGTACCAGCCCGAATCCTGCTCCTGGTCGCCGACAACGCCTCCTGGACCTCGTGGCTGCTGAAACGAGACAACTGTCAACGCACCTGAAGCACTCGACATCGGTGGGCATCCGTCCATCACCTCCCTGGTCACTGGCTAGTGACCCAGACTCTGTCCCCTCTGCTTTCAGGTTCTTCAGAACTCCGATCCACTCTTGGATCCACCCGGACACTTTTCTCCTGGTCGCCAGCAGCACTTTGCAGCAGATCGCCATAAGAACCGACGACGAAACCCGACCCCGAAAGGCACCTATGCACCCGGCTTCCCTGGGTGAGGTAACACGAGTACTCCGGTGCTCCCGTGGGTAGAGACTCTTCAAAGTCCTAGATCTCAAAGGGTTTTGTCCTAGTCCTCTTTAAAGTGTCCCTTTCCTCTATTTTCCCGATCCCGACTTTCTCCATAGAAGTTAACGGCGTATCGCGGTTGTGTATTTACACTGCACGCTGTCTCCCGTGGGTCCCCTGTGTCACTACCTTGGGTGGTTCCTTGTGGTCCAAGCACTTCTAGAGGCTCTAGGCCTAGTGTCTAGTTCAGTCGTGGTTCGCATACCACTTTATTGGTATATGGTTTGGTACGCCCCTAGGGCCCAAACGTGTATTTGTGCTATTACTGTGATTTAAGATCTTATAACCTATGTATTTCGAACTCTAGCCTCATAAAGAGACTAGAGGGGTGTGTTTAGGAATAAATACATATATTTTGAATATATACCTGGTGTGGTGCTCTTTCATTTGGTCACTCAAGAGATTATAGACTGGTAAAACAAGCTGCTTTACATTCCTTCAAGACTTAGCCTGACGGCTGCTCTCCACAGCTACCACTAGGATAGCTTTCAATAAGGTTGTCTTTAACCTACCTACCATAAGAGTCGATTTGGACTGGTGCAAGGTGCCCACTATAATTAGTGGACAGCATATGCCAGGCCAACTTCTCACAACTAGGTCCTAATTATAACAACCTAATGGCAACAGCCAGCAGGTAATCTATATATATATCTATATATATGTACACACACTGAAAAAACCAGAGGTTACAGGGACATTATAGTTAGGGTCAGATTTCACTCATACAAAACCAGAGAATTCGACATTTAGAGTTATCTGGGCTAACTATAACTTACGCCCCGAAATGTACTGCTTATGACTGCACATATTACATCACTCTTGACATGGTCAGTGACATCACTGATGACATCACTGATACCATCACTGAAGACACCATCCAGTGAGTGTAAGTATTTTGTAAGAGTTTATAATTGTTAAATATATGTAATAAGTTACTACATAAGTTAAAGTAGTATACTAGCGGTACTAGTGAGTGATACTACTTTTAATATATATCATGTAAGTGGCTGTGTAACTGTATGTATCCTTTTGGGTATGGGTGTGTGAGTGGCTGTATGGGTGTGTAAGTGGTTGTGTGAATAGCTGTGTGGGTGAGTGAGATGTTGTGTGAGTGGCTGTATTGGTCAGTGAATGGATGTGTCAGTGGCTGTATGGGTGGGTGAGTGACGGTTTAAGTGGCTCTATCAGTGGGTAAGTGGGTATGTAGTGACTGTATGGGTGAGTTAGTGGGTGTCTGAATAGCTGTATGAGTGAGTGACTGGGTGTGTAAGTGGCTGTATGGGTGAGTGAGTGGCTGTTTGAGTAGGTGTTTTGTTAAGTGACTTTGTGTGTGAGTGACTGTATTGGACAGTGAGTGCTTGTGTGAATGGCTGTATGAATGAGTATAGAGATGTGTTATTGCTTGTATGGATGTGTGAATGATAATGTAACTGGTTGTTTTAATGACTGTATGAGGGCTTGTATGGGTGAGTGAGTGGCTGTGTTGAGAGGCTGATTGGGTGAGTTAGTGGGTGTGTGACTTTCTAGGTATATAAGTGGGTGTGTGAGCAGCTGTATGGGTGAATGTGTGGCTATGTGACTGGCTGTATAGGTGAGTAACTGGTTGTATGAATGGCTGTATGGGTGAATGACTGGGTATGTTAGTGGCTGAATGAGTGAGGGAGTGGGTGTGTGAGTGGCTCTTTAGAGGAGTGAGTGGGTTTGTGAGTACTGGTATAGGGCTGTGAATGGATATGTCAGTGGTTAAATGGGTGTGTGAGTGGGCATTCGAGAGATTGTATGGGGGTATGAGTAGGTGTGAGTGGTTCTGTGGATGATGTCATCAGCGATGTCATCAGTGATTTAATTTGAGATGTCACCATGATCAATCAATCAATCATGTCACTTATAAAGCGCACTACATACCCGCGAGGGTCTCAAGGCGCTGGGGGAAGAGGGGGGTGGTGCTGCTACTGATCGAAGAGCCAGGTCTTGAGGAGTCTTCTGAAGGCCAGTAGGTCTTGGGTCTGTCGGAGGTTGGTGGGGAGGGTGTTCCAGGTCTTGGCGGCGAGGTGGGAGAAGGATCTGCCGCCAGCGGTCGTTTTCCGGATGCGGGGGACTGTGGCGAGGGCGAGGCTGGTCGAGCGGAGCTGGCGGGTGGGGGTGTAGAAGCTGAGTCGTCTGTTGAGGTAGGCTGGTCCGGAGTTGTGGAGTGCTTTGTGTGCGTGGGTGAGGAGCTTGAAGGTTATCCTCTTGTTGACAGGGAGCCAGTGCAGGTCTCTCAGGTGGGGTGTGATGTGGCAGCGTCGGGGGATGTCGAGGATAAGACGTGCAGAGGCGTTCTGGATGCGTTGCAGCCGTCTCAGGAGCTTAGCCGTCGTTCCTGCGTAGAGGGCGTTTCCGTAGTCCAGCCTGCTGGTGACGAGGGCCTGGGTGACTGTTTTTCTTGTTTCGGTGGGGATCCACTTGAAGATCCCTGCGGAGCATTCGGAGGATGTTGAAGCAGGATGAGGAAACGGCGTTGACCTGCTTAGTCATGGAGAGGGTGGGGTCGAGGATGACCCCTAGGTTGCGTACGTGGTCGGTGGGTGGCGGGGCTGTTCCCAGTGATGTTGGCCACCAGGAGTCGTCCCAGGCTGAAGGGTTGGAACCAAGGATGAGGACCTCCGTCTTGTCCGAGTTCAGCTTCAGGCGGCTGGTCCTCATCCATTCGGCGACGGCCTTCATTCCTTCGTGGAGGTGGGCTTTGGCGGTGTGAGGGTCTTTGGTGAGGGAGAGGATCAGCTGGGTGTCGTCGGCGTAGGAGATGATGTTGAGGTTAGTGCTGTCGGGCGACGTGGGCGAGGGGTGCCATGTAGATGTTGAACAGCGTTGGGCTGAGGGAGGAGCCTTGGGGTACGCCGCAGATGATCTTGGTGGCCTTGGATCGGAAGGGGGCGAGGCGGACGCTTTGTGTTCTGCCGGAAAGGAAGGATGTGGTCCAGTCCAGGGCCTTCTCTTGGATCCCGGCGTCGTGAAGGCGTGTTCGTAGTGTGTGGTGGCAGACCGTGTCGAAGGCGGCTGATAGGTCCAGGAGGATGAGGGCTGCTGTTTCTCCGTTGTCTAGCAGGGTCCTGATGTCATCGGTGGTGGCGATGAGGGCGGTTTCGGTGCTGTGGTTGCTGCGGAAGCCGGACTGGGAAGGGTCCAGGATGTTGTTCTCCTCGAGGTAGCGGGTCAGCTGTTTGTTGACGATTTTCTCGGTGACCTTCGCGGGGAACGGGAGCAGAGAGATGGGTCGGAAGTTCTTGAGGTCCTTGGTTATCAGTGATGTCACTGACCATGTCATGAGGGATGTAATGTGTGAGGTCATATGCAGTGCATTGCGGGACGTAAGTTATAGTTAGCTCAGGTAACTGTAGCTGTAACATCTGCAAAGTGGTGGAGAAAGGGGGCGTGGCTTCCGAACATCTCTTAGTAATCCTGCTGTGTGGGACTTGCTGGAGATAACAGGAGGGGTATTTGGACCCCAAGGATGTCCTTGGGGGCCAACTACCCCTCCTGTTACCTCTAGTAAGTCCTACACAGCGGAATTGCTGAGAGCTGGTAGGTGGCCACCCTTTCTCCACCACTCTGCAAACGCATCTCCTGGTGCACTACTAGTAGCGAGATGATGTCCCCTTGGCTATTGAGGGTCCTTGGGCAGCAACTACCCCTTCTGTTACCTCCAGCAAGTCCCACACAGTGAGTTTGCTGAGAGGTGTTCAGTGGCCATGCCCCCTTTCTCTACCACTCTACAAAAGTGCCATCTAGCGCTCTACTAGTTGGTGGTTGAAGTACCCTTGGCTCTTGAGGGTCCTTAGGGGCCAACAAGGCCCCCGTTACCTCCAGTAATACCCACAGAGCTGGATTGCTGAGAGGTGGTCAGAGGCCACGCCCCCTTTCTCCACCACTCTGCAAATGCACCTCCTGGTGCACTCCCGGTTGGGAGAAGAGGTCCATTTTAGTCCTGAGGCCCTCAGGAAGCAGGGGCACCTCACGCCCCACCAGCAGTGCACCGAGAGCTGTGTTTGCAGAGTGCTGGAGAAAGGGGTTGTGGCCCCATCAGCAAAGGGGACTTCATCCCCCAAACAGCAGCGCACCATAAGGCGTGTTTGCAGAGTGGTGGAGAAATAGCCAAGACAAGTTTAAACCAACCTCAATAGGGCGATACGATATGCCATGGGAGCGTCGCCTTAGAATGCCTCTTATCTGCTCACTCAAGCTTAATAGCAACTATATTACTGAGACTTTAACCAGCCTTGAAAAGGTCCAGGAGGACGAAACTAAGGGTGGGCAAAGCACTACGCTACGCTCGCGTAGTTTGCGAAGTTTGCTCTACTTCGCACTACGCGAATTGCATGTAGCACAGTGCAAACACGCGTAGCGGTCATTTTTTGCTTGCTCGCGGTCCTCGACGCTCAAGCTGGCGACCGCGAGCAAGCAAAATGACATCCCGGCGAGACTTTTTCTCGCTCGCGATCAGCAACATCAAGCTGCCGATCGCGAGCGTGGAAAATAAACCTCCGAGCGAGATTCTCAACGCGGGGAGGTCAGGCTTTCATTGCGAGTGGTCGCGCATGCTCGCGACCGCTCGCGATGAGAAACTACCAGTTTGCGTTGAGAAAGCTGCAGCTCGAGTAAAAATCTACTCGAGCGGCAGTAAAAGACAGCTCGCACTGTGCAAGATGCCGTTTTCAATGATTGCACAGTGCGGACAAGCATCCGGCACTGTGCAATCATCGCGAACAGCGCACTATGCAGTTCGCGTAGTGCTACGCGTAGATCGCGTAGTGCGAAGTGCACTTCGCGTAGCTTCGCGTAGCGCTACTTCGCGAACTACGCCCATGAATAGACGAAACACGTGTTGGCTACTGCATTTGTGATCAATGATGTATTGAGAAGTGTTCCTGAAAGAAATAAGAACTTTGTACCGCTTTTTGTTGGGACCTTAAACGACCACTGAGAACTTGGAATCCAACAAAGACAAGATTAAGAGATTCTATTTGGGCTGTGTGTGCTTTGGTGCCTTATGTGGATATATACTAAGGTACTACACAAGTTAAATTAGTATACTAGGTGTACTACTAATGAGTAATGCTACTTCTAAGATATATTATGTGGGTGGCTCTGTCACTGTGTGTATACATGTGTGAGTGGGCGTATGAGTGACTGGGTGTTTGAGGGGGTGTGTGAGTGGCTATATGGGTGAATAAGTGGTGTGTGAGCAGCTGTGTGGGTGAGTGAGTGGCTGTGTGAGTGGTTGTATGTGTGGATGAGCAGATGTGTAAAGGACTGTATGGACGAGTGAGTGAGTGTCAGAACGGTTATATGAGTGAGTAACTGGGTTTAAGAAAATGCCTCTTTTAACATTGTTAACCCGCACGTTTGGAGAAGTGTGGTGCAGCGGCCAGGGCAGCTGACTTCGGAGCACAGGGTTCACGGTTCGATCCCCGGCTTCGGCGGCAACTCAGCACCATGTGACTCTGGGCAATAGCTCACTTAATTTCCACGACGGCCCCCAGCGCCTTGAGACCCGTAAGGGTGAGTAGCTGCGCTATATAAAAACGGACTTACATTTACATTACACGTTTTGCCTGATGCATGATGTGATTTTGAATGTAAGTGCACTGGGTCCCTGTTAACCAGGTTCGCAGGGCCAGATTTCTTTCCTAAAACTGTACCACAATTGGCACAACTTTAGGATCCCCTGTAAGTCACTAGCAAATGGTACCTAAGGCATGGGTACTGAAGAGGGTCCTCTAGAGCAGCAGCACAGATTGCGCCACCCTAGACACCCCTCACCAAGTCCATGTAAACTACTATTGAAGGCTGCGTGTCTTGGTGCAGGTGCCCACATACACTGCATGAGGTATAGGTAAGTCACCCCTTCGGCAGGCCTTACAGCCCCAAGGCAGGGTACACTCTATCCCATGTGTGGACATAGCTGCATGAGCAGATATGACCCTGCAATAGCTGAGCCATTCTTGGATCTTGTAAGTGCACAGGGAAGCCATAGAAAGTACATAGGCAGGATACTTGTCATTATGAGTTACCTAGCTCCATGATGGCATCACTGTACCCTAAGATGTTTGGTACCAAACATCTCACCTTAATAAATCTTCATTGACACCAGCGTAGGATTTAATAATAAATGCACACAGGAGACCCTTTAGAGGGTCCCCTGAAAACCTACCAAGCACTGGTTTGGTCTCTGACTAGTCTTAGCCAGCCTGCCACAACCAGACATTTTTCTGACCTCTTGGTTTGAGACCCTGCACTCTCAGAGGCTGGGAACAAAGCCTGCTCTGGGCGGAGATGCTGCACACCTTCTCCAGGCTGGGATGGCTGCCATGGCAGGAAGCTTCAAAGGCGATGCCACCTTTGAAATGAAACCCAGGTATCTCCAGATAGGGGAAGATGACAACCCCCCTTTCCTGCTCCCCTTTTGGTGGGAGGACAGGTGGGAAAATTAGTTAGATTAGGAGGTGTGCCCACATTCAGCCATCACCGCCCTATGGTGGGGCAGGGGATGTGGATGCTACTTTTCCAATTCCCCCATCTTAAGATGTTAGGAAATTAACCTATCAGGGCTAGGCTAGTGTCCCTTCTCACGGGAAGTGGTCGCTTAGAGGGTGTAGGCACCCTAAAGGTAGGTAGCCCATTGGCTACTACCTGCCTCACTCTTTAAATGCCCCTAAATTTAGCATTTAGGTGGCATCCTTGGATCCTGAACTTAGATTCAATGGACCTAAGAAGAGCAACAGACAAAGAAGAGCTGCTGACCTGAGAACTGAAGACTTGCTGCAGAAAATTGGTGCCAAACCCTGCCGGCTGCTTATAGGACTCAACAATCATGGTATGTTGTCTTGTCCTGCAACTGTGAGGCCTCCAAGAACCCTGCAGCACCTCCAGACTTCGGCCAATTGCTGAGAACCTACCTTGGATTAGAGGAGCTACTCCTCTGCAGCCTGCAGTCCGATTTACCAACTTACTGCTCCCTGGCGACTCCAATAGAGAACCTAAGCCAGAAGAGGTACATCAGCTCCGGAGGGTCAGATCTGTCCCCCCACAATTGAGAGGACACCAGGACCTACCAGAGCCATGCTGTGCTGTGCCAAAACCCAGTGTACCGGACCCCCACATCAAATACTGAGAAGCTAGAGTCCAATCAAGACTCCAACTATCCAGGATGCAGGCATCCATTGATGGACTTCGAGACCCCTGAGCTGTTATGTTATGTTATGTTAACTAAGCTTGTAAAGCGCGCAGCTGCCTCAGCAAAGAGGCGTCCCGGCGCTAGCAGCAGAAAGGCATGGAGGCTAAGAAACTGGGTGAAGCAGCAAAAGAAGAAGAGAACATAAAAAGACAGAATTAGGCCGCAGGAAAGAGGAAGGTCTTAATGGCTTTACGAAAGGCCAGCAGGCTATCCAGACTTCGAATCTGAATGGGCAGAGAGTTCCATAACTTGGCTGCTAAGCAACGAAAGGACCGCCCCCGGCCCGGAGACGGTTCACTCGAGGGATCACAGCCAATTGTTGCCCCAAAGAGCGCAGTTGGCGTCCAGGAACGTAAGGTACCAACAAGTTGGCCAAAAGCCCGGGAGACGCAAACTTAAGAATTTTAAAGGATAGGCAAAGAGCCTTAAATTCGATTCGCTTAGCCATGGGCAACCAATGTAATTGCCGGATAGCACCGGCTATAGAGCATCTACGCGGGAGCCCCAACAGGGCTCTGGCGGCTGCATTTTGAACTCGCTGCAAGCGCACCACCTCAGCCTGATTAGCCCCAAGGAGGAGCGAGCTGGCGTAGTCAAGTCTAGAGAGTATCGCCGCCTGGACGATCAGCTGACGAGTGGGTGGATCAAAGAACCCCAGCAGGGGTCTAATCCCACGAAGAAGGCCGAAACAAGTACCGGCTACCTTCTTGGTGTGATCCCCTCTGTGAGTGGCCCAGCTGTCCCAGAATCATCCCTGCAACCTGCCTGCCCCTGACCGTGAGGACCATCTAGACGTAAAACGTTTGGCTGCCCGATCTGCTCTGCACCCAGCCCGCCTGGGTTGGGACAAGCTAGGTGTGCTCCAGTAGTCCTGAGGCCCTTGTATTCTGCTCTCTCGAGTAGGACCCCCCAGATGTACCTTTAAGTCCCTCTGTGCAGCGTGTTTTCAGGTGGCCCCCTTCTTTGCAGTGCGCCTGCTATCAACGACGTTAGCACCCTGCTCCCGGCCAAATCTGGGACGCTCCTGATCTTCCGCTGCTGGAACATTGGACCTGGCTCTGCTGCTTGCCTAAATCCAGAAGGTGAACATCGAGAATCCATTTTATGATTTTACATGCTTTTTCCTATTTTCTCCCATTGACTTTGATTGTGTGCAATTGCGCACAACCATGATTTATTTTACGGACTTTGAAAAATCATAACTTAAAAAGTACTTACCTTAGAAAGAAGTTCTTGGTCTGCAAAATTACAAACAAATCAATGTTATTTTTTCTAATTGTTCTCAGATTTATTCTTGAGTCTGTGTCTCATTTATTGCCGCTGTAAGTATAAAAAATGCTTAGCGCTACCCTATGATAAGCGTAACTGCTCACGCCCACACAACCACAAACAGAGTGTTAGTATTTATCTACTTTTCCTCTGTATACCAGTAATGGATAAATTGGACTCTATGCATAGTGTACTTCGTTTTAGTACACTATATAGAGAGCCAGCTTCCTACAATGCATGTGTGAGTGGCTGTTTCAGTGAGTGTTTGGTTAAGTGAGTTGGTGTGTGAATGGTTGTATTGGAGAGTGACTGTTTTGTTTTTTAACCTGTTTTTGGATAGCTAAAATGTTTTTTTGTCCATTTTTTAATTTTGTAATATTTTTTACAGTAAAATATTGTTTTAATGGAGAAATATGTAGTTATTTTTGTAATATTGTTTTATTACCCCATAACTTTTGATCTCTGCGGTTCCTTTGCGGTACCAAAACCGAGACTGGAGAGTAAGTACTCTATGGTTTCCCTATTGTGATCACATGTTCGCACCACAAACCACAGATTCACCAAAAATTTTAAAAATGTAATTTTTTATATTTAGTTCACTATTTAGGAATTTGATATTAGTGTAGATATATTTGAGGTCAACAATTTCAGAGTATATATTTTATTTTATGATTACTCACTCAATATATGTTTTTACAGCCTCACAAATCTGCTGAAGGGCACTGCAAATTCCCACAATTGCACAGCAAAACCTGCTCATTTCATTGGCCACATAGGGACAACATCTTTTTTTTAATAATACCCTACCCAACACCTGCTATATGTACTTGGACAGTGAGGGAGTATGACATAGATATTAATATCTGGTGTTTTGCAACTTTATATATCCTAAGAATTGCTGATTGCCACCAATGGCTGCAGCAACAGCATCTACACATGAGGAAGATCCTGTTCTTCTTCTGAAGGAGGAAGAGCATGATGCACCACCACCCAAAAAGCAGAGTTAAGTATGGAGGTTCTTCACAATACCATCTGGTGAAAACGTCACTGTGATGATAGTGAAGTGCACCATCTGTGGGAAGGAACTATCCTGAGGAACATGCAAAAAATATAGCCATGGAACATCTTCAATGTGGAAACATCTCCAGACCATTCAAGAGAAATCATACCAGAGAATGGTCCGTGAAAAAGAAGTTAGCGCTAGTCTCTCCGTATCTTCAGTAACTCTGCCAGCACCTTCCACCTCGGCAACAATAACAGTAGCAGCTGTCTGTCCAAATTTGGGGCACATGACAACCCATTGTTTGCACTTCCACATGCGGGTTGGCTTGAACACTACATTGGTTGCTTTGGATGCAGTTAACAATCATCCCTGCTAATTCTTTTTTGGACTATAGCCTCCAAATTTGTTGGGTTTTTTTCCAATTTGAAAACATGTTCGTTTTCATGCAAGTAGTTTTACAACATCTATGTACCATGTTTTTTCGGGTACAATAATAAAAAAAAACCTTTTAAAAAAAGTGAAAAAATAGGTTATTTTTAGAAACTCACCAAGTAATCAAAAAGAGCTGTATTTCTCCTTTTGTTCCTTTTTTTGTACATATAGTGTGTAAGTTGGGCATGGGTGTGTCAATGTATGCATCAGTGTGTGTCCAGGGGTGTCAGTGAATGTATGTGTGTATCACTATGTGTGTTAATATATGAATAAGTGTGTGTATGGGTGTGTCTGCGTGTACATAAGTGTATTCCAGGGTGTCTCAGTGTGTGACTGGATGTATCAGTGTATGTATGAGTGTGTCCTTGTCTGTTTTACTGTATGAATTAGTGTGTGTGTGGGTGTGTTAGTGGATGCATGTGCCCTCCCGAATGTCTCCCTGGGTGAATGAGTGGGTGCCTGGGTATATCAATGTATGCATACGTGTGTCTCAGGGTATGTCAGTATCTGTATCACTGTATATATGGGTGTCTCAGTGTATGCATCAGAGTGTGCTTGTGTGTGTCAGTATTTCTATAAGTGTGTCCCTGTGTGTCTCAGTGTGTGTATAAGTATGTCTATGTGTGTCTAAGTGTATATATCAAAGTGTGCTTGGGTGTGTCAGTGTATGCATCAGTGTGTTTGTGGGTGTGTTAGTGTATGTATTAGTGTGTCCCTCAGTGTGCCAATGTTTGCATTAGTGTCTGATTGGGTGTGTTCAAGCATGTATGTGTGTGTCCCTAGGTGTCTCAGTATATGTATAACTGTGTACATGGGTGTGTTAGTGTTTGCATAAGTGTGTTCCAAAGTGTGTTACTGTATGAATGAGTGTGTGACCTGGTATGTCAAAGTATGCATAAGTGTGTGCAAGGGTGTATTAGTATATGTATGACTCTGTCCATGGCTGTCTCAGTGTATGCATCAGAGTGTGCTTGGGGGTGTCAGTATGTATATGAGTGAGTCTCTGGGTAGGTCAGTTTATGAATGAGTGTGTGCCTTAGTATGTCAGTGTATGCATCCGTGTGTGCCTCAGTGTGTCAGTGTATGTATAACTGTGTGCATGGGTGTGTCACTGTTTGCAAAAGTGTGTCCCAGTGTGTCTCAGAGTATTAATGAGTGTGTGCCTGGGTATTTCAATGTATGCATAAGTGTGTATTAGGGTGTGTTAGTGAATGTATCACTCTCTCTGTGGGTGTCTCAGTGTATGCATTAGAGTGTGCTTTAGTGTCTCAGTGCATGTATGAGCGAGTGCCCGAGTGTGTCAGTGTATGGGTCAGTGTGTGCTTGGGTGTGTCAGTTTATGTATGACTGTGTCCTGGGTGGTTAACTGTATGAATAAGTGTGTGTGGGGGTGTCTCAGTGTATGCATAAGAGTGTTCCAGGTTATCTCAGCATATGGATGAGTGTGTGGGTGGGTATGGAAAAGTATGCATAAGTGTGTGCCAAGGTGTGTCAGTATCTGTATCACTGTGTCCTAGGGTGTCTCATTGTATACATCAGACTGTTCTTGGGTGTGTCAGTGTATGTATGATTGTGTCCTCTGGTTTCTCAGTGTATGAATGAGTGTGTGCCTGGGTGTGTCAGTGTATGGTTCAGTGTGTGCCTGGGTGTGTGAGTATAAGTATGAGTATGTCCTGAGCTTGTAACTGTATGAATATGCATGTGCGGGGTGTCTCAGTGTATGCATAAGTATGTTCTAGTTTGTCTCAGTGCATGGATGAGGATGTGGCTTGGTGTGTCAATGTATACATAAGTGTATGCCAGGGTGTGTCACTTTCTGTTTCACTGTGTCTGTGGGTGTCTCAATGTATGTATTGAAGTGTGCTTGGGTGTGTCAGTGTATGTATGAGTGTGTCCCTGGGTGTCTCAGTGCATGTATGTGTAAGTGCCTGAGTGTGTCAGTGAATGCAACAGTGTGTGCCTTGGTGTGTCAGTGTATGTATGAATGTGTTTTTTTTATTTATTTTTTATTTTTTAATGTGTCCTTGGTGGTTAGGTGTATTATGTTATGTGATGTGTTATGTTAGCATTTTGTAAAGCACCTGGTTACTCCAAACCAGCACTGAATTCCAACCGACAAAACTAGTAATGGGCGTCCCTGCATTGTTAATGGATGAGGCCATTTCTAAAAAGCCAAGTTTTTAGATGTTTCTGAAAAAGGACTTCAGACGCTTCTAGTCTAAGATTGAGCAGGAGTCGATTCAATTGTTTGGCTGCCAGGAACCTAAAGAGCTGCCATCAAGACGTGTTTGGCGAAATTTAGGGAAGGCTGGTCAGGACAGTTCCAGATGATCTCAGACATTGGCTTGGGAAATACGGTTTAATCAGAGAGAATAGATAACCAGGACCTTTTTCGTTAAAGATCCTGTGTAAAAAGCGCTTGGCTTTGAAGGATATCCACTCCTCATTCCGAGGCCAGTGAAGTTTTTCCAAAGCTGGCCCCGTCGGAGTGCGTCTGGGAATGTCAGCAGCAATCACGCTGTTGCCTTTTGTACCCTCTGGAGAATTTGTAGCCTGCTCTTAGAGGCCCCAAATAGAGTACATTACAGTAATCCAACCATGATACCACAAGGGCCTGGACTACAGTTCTTTCGCAGAGTCCGGTAAGAGCCCCAGAATCTTCTGAATCATTTTCAAGATTCCAAAACAAGTGCCAACAAGAGTGGAGATTTGATCTTCAAAAGATAGGGTGGAATTGAACCAGATTCCTAGATTTTTCTCCTTAGGTTTAGGAATTGGCATAAGACCTAGCTAGTTTGGCCACCACAAAGGTTGTTTCCCTACCACCAGGATGTCTGTTTTATGTGCATTTAGACTCAGGCAACTGTCGTTCATCCAGTTGGCCAGGTCTTTCAGGCATAGTTTTAAATCATCCGCAGCTTTGTTGTTATCCTGAGCCAACGTTATAATCAATTGGGTGTCATCAGCGTAAAATACTGTCTGCACACCACGGCCCTCAATAAGTTCAGCCAAAGGTCATATGTATAAATTAAAAAGGGTCGGACTCAGGACGGAGCTCTGAGGTACTCCCTGGTGCAGCAACCATATCTTAGAGGTGTAGGGCTGTTGAATGACCTGAAAAGTACGGCCCTGCAAGAAGTCCGCCTACCATCCCAACACAGTGCCCCTCACCCCAAGTTCTGTAGCCTTTCTAATAGCAGTCCATGGGGGACTGTGTCAAAGGCTGCACTTAGGTCAAACATGGCTAGTGCAGCTGTCTTACCTTCATCCGCCGCGAGGCAAAGTGACTCTGAAGGAAATAGGAGAGCTGATTCTGTGATGAAGAGTGGCCTGAACCCAGATTGAGAGTCATGAAGAAGTACTTTTTCTTCCACAAAATTCACCAGCTGATGGTTGCTGAATTTGTCAGCAATTTTCACAAAGAAAGGCAACAAAGATATGGGTCTTAAATTCTCATGGGCTGAAGGATCTAATGTTGGTTTCTTCAAGAGTGAAAGCACCATAGCATATTTCCACTCGGAAGGGACCTGCCTAGATGCGAAAGATAGATTGAGCAAATCAGTAAGCACAGGGGCAATCACTTCCCTGCTTTGCATTAATATGGCTGGGGAAGTGGGATCCAGTGGAGATCCAGATTTTACTTAAGACATCAGGCTATAAGTCTCGGCCTCCGAGATGATTTTTAGGTTTGAGAAGCTTCCTGGCGTGGTAGTAGATGTTAAATCAGATGCAATAAACTGAAAATCCCTAGCACTCTCGGGAAAAGTGGTATAAATGGTTTTTATTTCATCAAAAAATAAAAGAGCGTTCTGATCACAAAGAGTAGTGGTGGATGGAGTTGACACAGCCATGCGTTCCAACAATGTCAGGGATTTAACTATCTGAAAAAGTTCCTTTGAGGAGTTTTTGGTCTGCTCGCTTTTTTGGGCAGAGAAATTAGCACGGGTGTGCCTCAGGTCTATATGATATTCTTTCAAAGCAGCCAAGTAAATTGTTTTGTTGTAATCATCATAGTCTTTGCGACATATGCGTTCCAGCCGCTTGCACGTTTTTTTCTTTACGAGCAGTGCCTCCGTAAATCAACCTGTCGAGGTTTTTGGAGCGCATGCTAGTTATAGATTTCATGGGGGCTAAAGCATCTAGGGCCTGATTAAGCCACCTAATTGCTTGTCTATTAGGAATGTGGGGACAGGAGTTGAGTGTTAAGGTTTCCTGGTTTAGTGCTGTTGTGAAAGCTTGTCGAGTAATATGGGACCATTTACGTGATCTCCTTTTATGAGGTTGTACTGCTGGCAGGAGAGATTCAGAAATACAAAAGGGACTATATAATGATCCGACCAGGCCATCAGAATCGGCAGACCCGCCGCAAAGTTAAAAATAGGGTCCAAGATTCGACAGTGCGCATGTGTGGGCATCAGTATCAGCTGTTTGAGCTGGAAGAACACAAAATCCTCAACCAAGCGTTTGGCTATCGGGCAGCTGGCATTGCCAATATGAATATTAAGATCCCCTATTATTAAAAAGTTAGCATAGCGCGTTGCATAGTCAGAAATTATGTCCATTAGCGAATCAACAAAGCTGGTGGCTGGGCCAGGTGGACGGTATATTAAAAAACATGT
This sequence comes from Calotriton arnoldi, assembly GCA_963921515.1. Taxonomy (NCBI): domain Eukaryota; kingdom Metazoa; phylum Chordata; class Amphibia; order Caudata; family Salamandridae; genus Calotriton; species Calotriton arnoldi. The sequence continues at coordinate 16,837 of CAWUFW010021152.1, forward strand.
TAAGGTAAAATGGTTCATGAGGAATGAGCTAAAAAGAGCTGCCTCCGAGTTAGCAATGGCTAACTCTGTCAGGCTGCATCTTAAATGACGTTTAAAAATTACTGCCAGCCCCCCCCCCCCATTTCCAAGGGATGATCATGTTGGTTAGACCTTAATTGAAGTAGAAAAACAAGCAAGAATAAGTGATAAAGTATAAAAGTTTTATTTTACAGCAGCTAGGAGGGTGATGAACCCAGGTAGGATTGCGACCCAACTCTCAGCAGGTAGCCCTTTATGTAGTGTATTTTTGCTGAATCATACATACTAATCATACGACCAACAATGGCCATATTTGTGCAACATTACACAACTAAACCAAGCCTCTCACCCTCCTTCATTCATTGGTGCAATCATTCCCACCCTCCTGACTACGTGTTCTTAGTGCTATCTGCCTATGTGTTCTTTGGTTTGTGTAATCTACGTGTTCTAAAACTCAACTCAAGCAGAACACATGATCTGACGGAGTGTTATTTGATTTGTGCAATCTGACTATGGGGTCGATTCCGATTCGGGCCGGAAATTTCCCCGACCGAGCCGGACCCGGAGAGATTTCCGACCGAATCGGACCCGTGCAGTCCGACCGAACGAGTCCGATGCATTCGTATGCCACCGGACACGAGTCGGTCGGACTCCCATTGAAGTCAACGGGAGCCGGTCGCACAACGCGTACGCGGGCTCCCATTGCCTCAATGGGTGCGAGGCGGACAAGGGCGCTCCTACAGCGAGTACGCCGCGAGCGCTCGCGGCGCACACGCACAGGTAGGGGGACCCTTGGGTCCCCCCTGTGTGCGCCCGCACGGGTACGCGCACAGGGGGTCCGACACGGACCCCCAAAGTACGGCTCCGACAGCGAGTTCGAGTCGGACGGCGCGAGTCGGTCGGAGCGGTCGAGGTGCGCATCGTACTTACCCGGCCGGAAAACGTCTCCATTGCGCGGTGCGACCGGGTCCGACCGAGTCGGTCGGAGCGGTACGGTCCGGGTACGAGTCGGTCGGAGCGGTCGGGTCGCCCGGACGAGTCGGTCGGGCGACTCGCATCGTACTCGCTCGGCCGGACCCGCGTACGGTTCGGTCGGGTAACAGGCTTTCGCATGGCTTTTTTCCCGACCGAATGGTATTGGGTGCGCCTCCGACCGAGATCGGAATCGGCCCCTATGTGTCTATCTGACTACATGTCTATTCCTACAACCTCAGCATAAACAGAGCGTGTGATCTTGCTCTTGTTGAAATGTATTTTGATCATCCCTGTGTCTTATCTTTCCCTACTAAATTGACCTCAAAGCTGATTGGTTTACTTGCCTCACTCCACTGGTACCACCTCCTCATTCTCTGGAGGAACTGTCAATACTGGTTTGTTTGATGTACCAGGGACTTCTTGATTTGTTTATTTTTATTGATTTCTAGATACCAACAGATACCAACAGTATGTATCAAAGGTTGCAGCTGTTCTGTCTCTGAGCTCAGCAACTGTAATTTATTTACTTGAAGCATTGGACACACACACTGCTGTCTAATCACGTATAATCCTGTACTGCTAAAGGTGAGGCTTTTTAGTGACATTTTCTCTGGGTCCTCAATGTCTGTACTAAAACTTTCTATACTAACAATAGCATAGTCAGGAGAAACCGCATCAAGAATATCTGGGGCGGAAGAGGCCGAAAGCCACGTTTCGTCTAAGAAAAGCGTAGCAGGTTGATGCAACATGATTAAGTCCGCTATCTCATGCCTGTGTTTAGGCAACGAGGGGCAGTTTAGCAACAGGGACTGGTTAGAGTTTGGACTAGGCCTAACAACCTCACCTTGAGAAGCCTTCATAGCAGATACTGCGAAGGAAAAATGACAACTGCTGCATCCCAGTGGACTAACTGATGCATCAAGAGAATGGTGTCAAGCTTTCTTCGTAGGAAGGTTGAACGCTAAAAGTTCCCTTTTGGAGTAGCTTATCAGTCCCGGAATGGGAGAACCAGGGGTTCTGTCCCCTGGCTCCGTCCAGGGGTGGACGGGCACAGACGGGTGCAGCTGACATAATTATATAGCCCACCTCCGAAAGGGTGTGGCTATGTTACGTGAAACTCAGTGGGGACCAACTAAAACAATAAACAAACAAAAAAGAGAAAAAATCAACTCATAAAAGCTATTAAAATCAGCCAGAAGAGCCAACCTAAGATGGCCACCAGCTGTGATGGGAGCCAGGCACCTCCCTGCCCCTAGTGTGCTACAAGGAAAGCAACTCGTGAGGTAGAGGTAAGCGAAAGAGCGACCACACAGAGTGGGCGTTATGACTCTAGGCAGTCAGAATCCAGTGCATCTGGGCAGCTGACATAATTATATAGCCCGCCTCCAAAAGAGCGTGCCTATGTTCCGCGAAACTCAGTGTTCAACCAAAAGCAGTAACTGGACTCCCAGCATTCCTCTCCAGTCAAGAAGGCTCCCCTCCCTGATTGGAGTACTGGGAAAAAGAAAACCAACTAAAACAAGAAACAAACAAAAACAAGAAAAAATCAACTGATAAAAGCAATTAAAATCAGCCGGTAGGGCCGATCTAAGATGGCCGCCAACCAGGGCAGGATCCAGGCACCTCCCCGTGCCTAGTGTGCTACAAGGAAAGCAACTCGGGAGGTAGAGGTAAGCGAAAGAGCGACCACACAGAGTGGGCGTTACGACTCTAGGCAGTCAGAATCCAGCACATCTGCACAGCTGACATAATTATATAGCCCGCCTCCAAAAGGACGTGCCAATGTGCCATGAAACTCAGTGGGCAACCAAAAGCGGGAATTGGAGTCCCAGCGCTCCTCTCCAGTCAGGGGGCTCCCCTCCCAGATTAGAGTACTGGGAAAAGGAAAACCATCTAAAACAACAAACAAACAAAAACAAGCAAAAATCAACTTATAAAAGCAAATCAAATCAGCCGGAAGGGCCGATCTAAGATGGCCGCCAACCGGATGGGAGCCAGGCACCTCCACGCACCTAGTGAGCTACACGGAAAGCAACTTGTGAGGTAGAGGTAAGTGAAAGGGCAACACAAGGGTGGCTGTTACCACTGTAGGCAGTCAGAATCCAGCGTGTCCGCACAGCTGACATAATTATATATCCCACCTACAAAGGGGCATGGCTATGTTTATCAATATGTGTGTGCGTGGGTCTGTCAGTATACGCATATGTGTGTTACAGGCTGTCTCAGTGTATGGCTGAAGCTGTGGCTGGGTATGTCAATGTATACATAAGTGTGTGCCAAGGTGTGCCAGCACATGTTTCACTGTGTCTGTGTGTGTGTCAGGGTATGTAGCAAAGTGTGCTTGGGTCTCTCAGTGTATGTATGAGTGTGCCCCTGGGTGTCTCAGTGCATGTATGAGTGACTGCCTGAGTGTGTCAGTTAATGCATCAGTGTGTGCTTGGATGTGCCAGTGTATGGATGACTGTGTTCCAGGTGGTTAAATGTTTGAATAAGTGTGTGCCTGGGTATCTCAGTGTATACATAAGTCTGTGTCAGGGTGTGTCAGTATCTGTTTCACTGTGTATATGGGTGTCTCAGTGTATGTATTAGAGTGTGTTTTGGTGTGTCAGTTTATGCATCAGTGTTTTCGCAGGTGTGCAAGTGTATGTATGAGTGTGTCCCAATGAGTCTTATTAGATGTATTAAAAAGCTTTATAAAAAAAGAAATCCACCTACATAACTCAAAAAAATGGTTCCATTGATCTGTGTAAAAAGAGAGAAAAGAAAAATAGAAGTTATTGTTTCATTGTATAAAGTTGTATAGTAAAGTTTACATTTCTGTTTCTGCAAAACAGATTTTTATTTTAATATTAAAGCATTATAGAGTTGTAACACTGTAAAGAACTTATACATTTATTATAAACATTTCATTGTTCCTTGTTTACTGTTCTCAGCCTTTATACTTGTATATCATAAAGAATATACAGTGTAAAGCTTCCTCCTTGAACAATGTTATTTATACATTGTAGAAAAAAACAGAACTGCACAATATGTCACTATAAATTAGTGACACTGCATTTCACTTGCTACAAATACTTAATTCTTTCACCTATAGCTGCTGAACTATTGTAAAGATACACATCTAAAAAATATTATCATATTACAAGTGGTCTAATTGTACTAATAGATGTACAGCATACTTAAATTTTGGATACCCTTTTGAAGACATCACCCATGATAGGGCATCTGATGTATTAAACACTGATGATCCAAAAGAACGAACACCATATATCACTTTTTAAAAACTAATACTCCTTAGAACTTTGGTGGAAGAAACAAAAGGTATGAATTTGGAAGCTTAAAGGCAGTTTTGTTTCAAAGTAAGCTTGCTGTCATTGCATTCCATCCATCCAGTTACACTTCTTAAGTGGACAGTATAGAGTCCTGAAGTTATAATAAGTCCTTCATGAAAGATGATAGCCATTGTAGTGTACGTTCCTCCGGAAATTTAAATTTGTCCAGTTTTAAAGTTTGTGATTTCAATTTCCAATTTGGGTCCATATGCTCTGCATTGTTCTAGCATTAATATAATGTAGTTTCCACTTCTCCGTAAGTGCAATGTAGACATAACATTGGATCTACAATCTGGGCAGGTCATATTTTGGTTAGTCGTTCCAATCAATATGTTCAAAGGGATAGTTTTGGAATTAAATAGTTTTAAGTATAGAAGTCGCTTAGAATTTATTTGAGTAGTAGACATAAAAGAGCAGCCTTCACAGCCATGGTTCCATGTGTAACTCAGTCAAAATAAGTCATTTATATTTATGTCTTCTTCTAAAACTCAAAGGAGGACCATTATAAATACCTGTGCGTCTTGTTGAGTGTTCTGAGTAAACAGTACTGATCCACTACATATATCTACTAGATCTTAAATGCCTGAACCACAATGTATTATAGTCCTATCACTAAGTAAACGTTGTTGCAATGGACACAGTGCAGAACATAAGCTCTTCTGTAGTTTCTGCTCAATTACATTTATGAGATGTTGTAAATGAACTAGTACATTGAGAACAATATTTGCATAGCAGTTGAGACCAGAAGTGTTTGACAACTGGTAACCTTCAATCTCTCCCACAATCTTCAGATTTCTCTTCTTAACACCTTCCTTCTTCTCATTCTTTTCCTTCTTTTCAGCTGCATCCACAGATTATTTTGTGAGCTTTCACTTTGATCAGATTATCTGTTTTTCATAAATTGGATACTCTCCGAAATAAGGAGCATATACACTTCCTAATCGATTGTACTCTCTAGCACAACGTGCATCAGCAGTAATTTTCCGGTTATCAAAATCAACCAAAAACAAACCAGACTATGTTCTTATTCAAGGTAATGCAACATATGACATACCTTCTTTAAATACACTACCACCAATATTAAGAAAAGCTGCATCTACACTTAACCCTTGAGATTTATGGATAGTTACAGCACATGTTAAAGACACTGGGAACTGCTGCTGCCACACATACGTTTTTTAAAAGCATAAAGCTTACAACACATTGGGCAATCTGCTTCACACCATCAATCTGATCACATTTTTACAGCGAAATATTCAAACTCATCCCTATTTGGAAACTGAATTAAATTAATAACTTTACCCATCGCACCATTTACTAATCCATCCTCAACATTTAAATTAAGCCTCAAAAAAACAATCTAAGTAGAAAGGTGGTAGATAGGTCCACTCCAGCTAAAATCACTGCTGGGATCGCAGCCACACTGAAGGAGAAGCAGAATCAGCCAAATTGCAAACCACAAAAAATTACCCCCTCATTAAAATCGTACTTTAAGGCCAGACTGGAGTTGAGAAAGGAGGGAGAGGTAAGGAGTAGTGCAAAGTGTAGCAGTAACCCCATCTCTTGGAACCAGCTGAGTCTGCTGACCGGGGCTGAGAAAGCTAATATGGAAACAGGTGAGGCTTGAAAGGGCAGGACATCAACATACTTCACAGTTCCCACGAAAAATACGTTTTCGGCCCTAGAAACAGCAGAACTGGAACAGGTTATGGGAGATGTAAGGACCAGAGAAGGAAGGGTAATATCCACTGAGGCTCCAGTTGAGGTTTCAGCTGAGAGGGGTCCAGAGGAAATAGATACGCTGCAGGGCATGTTAGGCCAGTTAGCAAGAGATATTAAAGAGCGCTTCTCAATTTCCGAGTCAAAGCAGAAGGAGATTCAGGCAAGCTGTTCAAATTTGGAAGTAAAACTCGAAGGTTTAGCGCAGCGTACTCAGGAATTGGAAAGCAATTTCTAAAGCTTACAGACAGCAATGCAAGAAAACACTCAAGAAGGAGCACGCCTGAAACAGAGAGAGAAGATGTTTGCCGATAGGATGGAAAATTTAGAGAACAACGCAAGAAGAAATAATATCAGAATTTTGGGAGTTGCGTAGGGTGCAGAAGGCACAGATATTAAACATTTTGTGATAGAACTGCTGAGAAGCACGTTCCCGCAAGAGGAGCGACTTGCTAACTTAGAAGTGGACAAACAGCGCGTACACAGAGACCCCTTTATACAGCATCCAGGGCGGAAGTGCCCCCGGAAGAGCCTGGTGAACTTTCTATCATACACTGTAAAAGAGAGTCTCCTAAATCTGGCCCTGAGGGAGAAAACATTACAAGCAATCGGGGTTACTTTCAAGATCAGATCAGATATCTCGAAAGAGACAGCAGACAAGCAATGGGAGTTGGGAAACAGAATGGGGAACTGAAATCGCTTGGTGCCAATGTTCAGTTAAAATTTCCCGCAGCGCTGAGGGTGATGTGGCAGAACAAAATGCATAATCTTTCAGACCCTGCAGATGTGGATAATTTTTTAACTCAGATGAAAAGGGGGGAGACCCAGGAAAAGTAGTTTTGGTTTACTACCTCGGGGGTTAGCTCAAATAGGCCATGGTTAGGCCTGGGTGCAGGAAGGGGAGGGTTCCCGGGGGGCTGAGCACTAAGGGTGGAGAGCTATGGGGAAAAAATTAAAAAAATTCTCGGTCCTCAAGTTGGTATAGCAGAATAGCACCATTCAGATGTAATCGCATCCTAAGCAAAAATGAAAAGAAAAAAATATATAATAAAATGCAGCAAATATCTGAAAGTAAAACCGTTTAGGAATAAAAAATGAGCACAAAGGGTGAAGGGTTATCAGCTTTAGAAATATTATGTTGGAATGTGAATGGGTTGAGGGTTAGAAAGAGGCAACAGGCTATTCTGCACTACCTAAAGCAACAAAAAGGCACAGATAATTCTGCTGCAATAGACACATCTTAGGAGGCAGGAGTGTAAGGATCTCTTTTTTAAACAAAAGTGGGTTGAAAACATCGTAGTTAAAGATCAGGCACATTGTACTAAGGGGGTAGCGTTAATAGTCAAAGTAAAATCAGGAGTAGAGTTGGTCCGCCACAAGGCAGATGAGGGGGTCGCTGGATCGTGGCGGAATTAAAAATAATCCAGAAGAAATGATGAATGGATTGCGCACTCCTGTATGATTATGATACTCCAGTTAACCAAAGTATGTTGATCAGTGTGCTGCGCTCCTTTGATGCCTGTCTGGCATGTGGAATAACAAATGGGGAATGGCCAAGTCCCAGAGGCGACTAGGACTGGAGCGTGCACAGCTCTAAAGACGATATGTCAGCAATTTGGATGAATTATGTTTGACCAGTTTGTTAGCATTTTGTTCAAGAGTGTTTATTTTTACTCTTATTTTTCCTTCATGCTTTTATGTGTGTATTTGTAACACAATTAAGTCATACAATTCAAATTAAACAAAAATATTTCAAACGATACATTTTACAATCAATTATGGGCATACAACATATGCATTCGATTCAATGAACGGAAGGTGTGATGAGGCTCAATGCATTTCGGGACAGTAGTCCCTTCTCAGGGGCATAACCTATAGAAAATAAACAGTTTTTAGTGCAAAGTGGGTCAAATGCAACAAGTAACCAACATTCTTTGACAACCATTACCCAGTGTCAACTGTGGGAATGTCGACATGCACTCATGGTGCTGGAACCACGTGTCATTTTTCAGAAGAACATTTAGGGGTCGATTCCGATTCGGGCCGGAAATTTCTCCGACCGAGCCGGACCCGGAGAGATTTCCGACCGAATCGGACCCGTGCAGTCCGACCGAACGAGTACGATGCGTCCGTATGTTATCGGACTCGAGTCGGTCGGACTCCCATTGAAGTCAATGGGAGCCGGGCGTACAACGCGTACGCGGGCTCCCATTGACTCAATGGGTGCGAGTCGGACAAGTGCACCCCCTACAGCGGGTACGCGGCGAAGCGATTCGCGCCGTACACGCACAGGTAGGGGGACCCATGGGTCCCCCCTGTGTGCGACTCGCGCGGCTACGCGTACAGGGGGTCCGACACGGACCCCCAAAGTACGGCTCCGACAGCTCTTACGAGCCGGACGGCGCGGCTCGGTCGGACTGCCCGCGGCGCGCATCGTACTTACCCGGCCGGGAAACGTCTCCATTGCGCGGTGCGAGTCGAGTCCGAGCGAGTCGGTCGGAGCGGTTCGAGCCGGGAGCGAGTCGGTCGGAGCGGTCGGGATGCCCGGACGAGTCGGTCGGCGATTTCGCATCGTACTCGCTCGGCCGGACCCGCGTACGGTTCGGTCGGGAAACAGGGCTCCGAATCGGATCCGGTAAAGCCGAATCCGATTCGGAGCCCTACCGGCCGAGATCGGAATCGGCCCCTTAGTTGTAATCACCCTTTGACCACCGTGCAGAGAACAACCAGTGCATATACCATGTCTTAGGCTTTTAGTGGGTCCTTAGAGCATACCAGGACAATGGTTAAGCAGATTTACAACTGAATGGTGCTCACACCACCTACTGTCTAAAAAAATGTGAGACGAAAAACCACTACTGCCCTGATTTCACCCAAATGGAAACACCATTTGGTATCAGAAAACCATCCGACTACCTTAAAGCAGCACCTCGAAACTTGTTACGCAATGGAATTCTGTCAGCAGGCAATGGACGGGTCGTCACTTTTCTAAGTCAATCCAACAGAGTGCAATAACACAGAAGATCTTATGAGTGTCTAATTTCAAAATTTTAAATGGAGAAAGCGTGACCGCTGGACTACAATTTACCTGGGCGCTGCTTCTAATCTAGGCCTGGGCGGTAAATTCCGTTCCGCTCGCGGAATTTGGGTAATTTCGTGTTCCGCGAAGAACGCGGAATTGCCAAAAATTCCGCGATCTGCAGCTTCGCAGAATTTTTTGCTTGTTCGCGCTTTCAAAGTGCGTGTTCGCAAGATATTTCTCCCCGAGCACGCAAACAGCGTTCGCGAACAGGAAAAAAGCATTGCGAACGGGCGGAAAAAGCAATTCCGCGTGTTCGCGGAACTTTTGCGTGCTCGCAGAGATTTTTTACCGTTTTGCGGAGCTTTGCGTAGCACGACTACGCAAATTCCGCTCACCCCTATTCTAATCACCGTACAGATCACCTTCGTAACCCGTGTCGCTGAAAACACTTCCTGACAAAGAAAGCGATGCGTCACAAACGCTGCTGCAATGCAGCTTTATAACGGCCTGGGACAATGAATATGCGTGCTGATGCCTTACCTCGGACTAAACTCGATCTCGCGTTAGGGGATCTCCATAACAGCGATGGCCCAGTAGAACTACCCTGCTACCTGTCGACATAACACCGCAAAATCTCGCGATGTTACAGCATGACCCGAAACCGTCAGTGCCATCTTTAAATGCACCCGACTTAAGTATCTGTTATGTCGACAATATCGTAACCATACTGCTTCTTGATTAAAAACAGGAAAAGATATTTAGAAATCCCCGCATAGACAACTTAACCATTACCTGTGACTGAACACAGGAGAATGCTAAATTCAAAAGTGCGTCTTCTGCTCTCTGTGTCGTAAACACCAATAAGGAATGCCGTCTTGAAACGAAAAACCGTGGTAGACACAATCTACTTGATTGCAACTTTATGCATCTGTTTAAGTGAACAACACATCAATCTATTCCCGTTCTTTCATGGGATTTAGGGCGATAGCCAGCTTCATTCAATATTTAGACATGACATCAAGACTACCAAGAATTCAACTATCAAACCATTCCATGACATTACTTTATCGGCGTTTCAATGTGCCATGGGGAGTTCGTGTTTAGCATAAGGCCTAACAGGTTGAAGATCTTCTAGAGAATACAAGCAGTTACCTATATCATTCAAGGTTCCTCAGTCATTGATGAGTCTACCTTAATGTGTGATTCATAGAAAACATCCTAAAGTATACATTTATTTAAAAACACAATAGTGAACTCTCTACATGACTATTATACATAATATTATAATTGTGATATTTGTGAACGCTTCATGCCTATTTATGTCTGAATGTCTTTGTGCTTCTCGCTGCAAGTGTAGAATCATTCTGGCCAATACCTGCATGTTGACAGACACTACTGATTGTCTGATGGTTAACTTAAATAAAACATGACATTTCAAACTTGTCATTCAACCCCAGTGGCGTCAAGGTATTCATTTCTTTGATCCAAAATGCTTCTCTTTTCAAGAGTCTTTTGGAATTGTCAACTCCTTCTGAGATAGACACACGTTCTATGATTTGGAATTTAAGTTGGGCTATTGTGTGTCGGAATTGTTCCCAATGTGTGGCCAAGCTTGATGTGGTATTTTTGGTTCTGATTTTGCTCTTATGTTCAGAAAGGCGGATTTTCATTTTTCTTTCGGTCTTCCCTGTATATAGTAGACCGCATGGACACTTGATGGAATATACAACATTAGTGGTGTTACAATCAGCCATGTCTCTGAGTTTAATGCGTTCACCTGTTCTGGGGTGCAATATTGTGTCACCCTCAATCACGTTATTGCAGTGAATGCAGTTGAAGCACTTTTTTGTGCCTGTCTTTCCTGAGACGATCTTTTTTTGATTCTGTGTCAATATTTTTTTGAGATTACGCAATCTTGTATGAGCGAAGAGGGGTTTCTCTGTAAAAATCCCATGAAAATCTGTCTCTTCCACTAAGAGTTCCCATCGCTGACAAATAATTCTCTTTATCTCCTTTGATAATGTAGAAAATTGAGAGACAATACCATTCTATTTGTTGTTTTTTTGTAGCAGTAGTTCCACTCTTTCGTGAGAGCTAGCACGTTCTGCATGTGTGTCCAATAAGCTTCTGGGATATCCTCTTTCCATGTACTTGGTTTTTTGTTGCTCTATGGTCTGTTCGCAAATGTTAGCTTCCGAAGTTACTCTGCGGGTTCTGAGGAATTGTGAATATGGTAAAGTTTTGACTAGTGACGGAGGATGAAAGCTCCCGAACATTAGTGCATTGTTCCTACCCGTAGGTTTCTTGTGCATTCTGGTCGTGATCTTTTGTGAATCCAGTTCTACCCAAACGTCAAGAAATGCTATTCCTTTTTTGTTGATAGTGTGGGTGAATTGTATTCTGGGATCTTTAGTATTCAAAATTCTCCACTAATGATTCTTCAGTGTTGTTCCAAATCAGAAAGATGTCGTCAATGTAACGTCGAAAGAACATTAATCCAGTCTTCCATGTTGTGTTTCTTAGGATGTGATCCTCTTCAAATTTTGCCATAAAGGTGTTGGCATAAGATGGGGCTCCTGGAAAACCCATCGATGTTCCATTGAGTTGCAAATAGAACTGATCATTCCATTCGAAATAACTATGATGGAGACAAAATTCCAAAAGTTCAATCACAAAGGTATTCTGATCGCAATCTTGAAAGCGACTCAGTAATGCCCACTCTACTGCTTCTAAACCACTAGAATGCGGTATGGAGGTGTAGAGAGCCACAACATTAATTGTACAAAGGTACCATTCCTCGTTTCTTCTTTCTGGTAGAGACAGAATTTATTCACGATAGTGAGCTACCACGGTCCAAACATTGACGATAATTTGCACCTGGTAAATATGTGTTCGACTGGTTAATTTTAAGAAACCTATCATTTTAGGGGGGGATTTTAACATTCTCTTAGAAAATACTCTGGATAGATCCTCCACACAAATACAAATCAATTCCCCGAACATGAGGGCATATCTGGAGGATATGTTTGAAAACTACAATTTGTGTGATGTTTTCGACAGAATTAAAGGGAACAGTAGGGATTACACTTTCCACTGCAAAAAACAGCCATTACTCTAGACTGGATTATTACTTTATGGACAGGAATGAAGTTGAGAAAGTGACGGGAATAGAGCATCTCCCTAGTCACCTTTCAGACCATCCGGCAATTCTTCTTGAACTGGAATTGCAAGATCCACGGGGGCCTAGGAGATGGACAGTCAATAGAAGGATCCTGCTACAGGAGGGGGTGGTTTCAAAATTGGTACAAGGCTCAGAGGAGTTTTTCTCTATTAACCTGTCATCAGCGCCCCTGAATGTAGTGTGGGGGCATATAAAGCTTGGTTAAGGGGGAGCTTAAAAGTATATCAGAACCCTAACCGACAACGGGGAAACAGCTGCCCTCATCCTCCTGGACCTCTCCGCGGCGTTCGACACCGTCTGCCACCGCACCCTAGTGAAGCGCCTCAGCAACATCGGAATCCGAGAGAAAGCACTGGAATGGATCATCTCGTTCCTCGCCGGAAGAACCCAGAGAGTCCGCCTCTCCCCGTTCAGATCCGAAGCCACCGAAGTCATCTGCGGCGTTCCACAAGGATCCTCACTCAGCCCGACCCTCTTCAACGTCTACATGAGCCCCCTCGCAGCCATCGCACGCCGACACAACCTCAACATCATCTCCTACGCCGACGACACCCAGCTGATCCTCTCCCTCACCAACGACCCCACCACCGCCAGAGCCAACCTACACGACGGGATGAGAGACGTCGCCGACTGGATGAGGAACAGCCGCCTTAAACTGAACTCAGACAAGACGGAAGTCCTCATCCTGGGCTCATCACCCTCCGCCTGGGACGACTCCTGGTGGCCCCCGGCCCTGGGCACCGCACCCAAGCCAACGGACCACGCACGCAACCTGGGCTTCATCCTGGACTCCTCCCTGTCGATGACCAGACAAGTCAACGCCGTCTCATCTTCATGCTTCAACACTCCTGCGCATGCTCCGCAAGATCTTCAGATGGATCCCCACTGAAACCAGGAAGACCGTCACCCAGGCACTCGTCACCAGCCGACTGGACTATGGGAACACCCTCTACGCCGGAACCACAGCCAAACTTCAAAAGAGACTCCAGCGCATCCAGAACGCCTCCGCACGACTCATCCTGGACATCCCCCGACACAGCCACATCACCGTACACCTGAAAGACCTGCACTGGCTCCCCGTCAGCAAGAGAATCACGTTCAGACTCCTCACCCACGCACACAAGGCCCTCCACGACCTGGGCCCAAAGTACCTCAACGACCGCATGTCCTTCTACACGCCCACACGCCAGCTACGATCAACCAGCCACGCCTCGCCACCGTACCACGCATCCGCAGAACCACCGCCGGAGGAAGATCCTTCTCCTACCTGGCGGCCAAGACCTGGAACTCCTCCCCACTCACCTTCGGCGAACCCAGGACCATCTCGCCTTCAGGAAGCAGCTCAAGACCTGGCTGTTCGAGCAGTAACTTACCCCTCCCCCAGCGCCTTGAGACCCTCCCGGGTGAGTAGCGCGCTCTATAAATGCCGTGATTGATTGATTGAGTGAAGTGGGCAAGGGAGGAGAGATAGCAATTTTCCAGTCTGGAGGAAAGAATAGGGGAGCTAGAAAAAACACTGAAGAGGGAAGGCTTAAGTGAAGAAGACAGGAAGGTGACAGTCGCAGCAGTGGAGGAATTGCAGGTGAAATTTAGAGTCAAGATGGAAGATAAGGTGCGACAACAATGGGACGTAAGTAGTGCTAGAGATATAGTGCAGGAGGAGTGCTGTGGGAAATTGTTGGCAGGGAAGGCAAGGTTAGAGAGGAACCAAAACTATGTTAGGAGAATTGAAGTGGATAATATCGGGCATACTACCAAAGATTGCAGCAGGATAAGGGAGGTCTTTAGGGAGTTTTTTCAGGAGCTATATACAGAAGATCTTGTAACAAATAGAGCAGATATAGATGCCTTGCTCAAGAAGAAGCAGCTCCCAAAATTGACTTTGGAATAGCAGGGCTGTCTGTCTCAGGAAATAACGGGTAGTGAGATACTTATCGCTGTCAAGAAAATAAAGAAAGGCAAGGCGGCAGGCCCCAATACAATTCCCAGTGAAGTCTACTCTGCAATTGTAGATGAGATTGTTCCAGTTTGGATTAAACTGTTCAACTCTATCCTGGTAGAAGATATGCCAATACCGGAGTCATGGAACGAAGCGGTTATAACGCTTATCCCGAAGCCAGGTAAAAGCACTCTCCAATGTAAATCATTCCGTCCCATTTCCCTACTTAATACCGATTATAAAATCTTTACCAGTATATTGGCAGCTCGTAAAAACAAGGTAGTCGGGCACCTAATACATGAAGATCAAAAAGGTTTTATACCTGGGAGGAACTTGAGAGAGTTGAATCATGCCTTGATTGGTACCATCGACTGAGCTAAAACAAAGGGTCTCCCTCTTGCTATTGTGACCGTAGATGCTGCAAAGGCGTTCGACTGGGTCAATTGGAGCTATCTTATGGCAGCAATGGACCACTTTGGCATGGGTAAAGTAACAATAGGCACGCTAGAGAAGATCTATAGAAGCCCAACAGCTCGCATTCTAGTGAATGACGGCCTATCACCCTCTGTGAAGATAGAAAGAGGGACAAGACAAGGTTGCCCTCTTTCGCCCATACTTTTTGATCTGTATGTTGAGCCGTTTGCTCAAAGTCTAAGGCTGTATGAGGGGATAAAGGCATTCAAGTTTGAAACTTTATCAAGAAAGATCGAGTTATACGCGGATGTTTTAATGCTCTTTACTTCAGATGTGCACTCAGCGTTTCCTCAACTAAGGGCTGAGGCAAGAGGATTTGGTGCCCTTTCAGGTTATAAAGTTAACAAGGAAAAATGGAAGTAATGGGGTGGAACCAAAATGAAAGGGAAATAAGAAGTGCTACGGATATGAGATATTTGGGCATTTACATAACTAGGGAAATAGGGAAACTGGCTACAGTAAACTTTGAGAAGATAAGCCAAGAAGCAAGGAAACTGTTAAAAAGATGGCAGAATCTCCCACTGTCTATTTATGGGCGAATAATCTTGGTTAAAATGTCCCTCCTGCCTAAAATCACCTTTCTGTTTGATAACATCCCCTTCAGTTTTGAGAAAAAAAGCATATTAGCTCTACAAGGGAAAATAACATCTTTTATTTGGGCCAATAAGGGCGTGCGTCTCTGTTGGAAGAAGTTGAGGAGGAAGGCCGGCATAGGGGGGTTAGGGCTTCCCGATTTACAACTATACTGTTGGGCCTTTCAACTTAAAAATAATAGAATGTCATTATCCTGCCCAGATGAGACTTTAGTTGGTGAACTGTATAGAGCAATGCTTTACGAGTTGCCTGTGGAAGGCTTCCTGTACAAATTCGGGGCCCCAAAGTACTTTAAGAAGGTCAGACTAAAATGCCTCAAAGCTGCGGCTAAGATTTGGTACGAAGTCAGATCTATTGTGGGTATTACATATTACAGCATGTGGTCATGTATATGGGACTCTCCAGGCACTCCAGAATTTATGCTAGATTCTCTCACAGAGCCCTTGAGACGGAGTGGTATAAGTAGATGGGGGCAGCTGTTAGATGCCGATCATAACTTGACTTGGGAGTACTGGAATCACAGGACCGAAGGAAGAATCTCTAGATTTAAAATATTTCAAATAAAATCATGGATGAAAAATCAAGACTGGATAAGTGAAAGCTCCAACCAAATGGAAACGGATCTTCAAAACTCACAGGCCAGGAAGAAGGAAGTGGCATTATGGTACTCACATCTACTTACAGCGGCCAACGACAGGATGGAAGTGCCTTTTTCGGCATGGGAAGGATACTTGCCGGACGCTGAGCTGGAAGAATTATGGCAAGTATCTCTATCTATGCTTTATATGATAGTTAAATCAGCTGCATTACGGAAGAACCATTTTTTCACTCTCCACAGAATATATTGGACTCCAAATCAGTTGGCAAAACTTAAGAGAAATGGCGATGCCAAATGCAAGCGGTGTGGAAGAGCTGATGCAGATGATATGCATATGTTTGCCACTTATTCAGAGCTCGAAGTGTTTTGGCTTGCTGTTGGTAAGACCATTTCTGACGTGATTGGTATCAAAGTGGAGGTAAGCATGGATTTAATTATGTTTGGGATAAGGCCACAAGACTTAAAGGGCTCATGTCTTAACATAAAACAAAGGCACCTGATGTTCTACCTAATCCTCATAGAAAGAAGGGAAATTTGTAAATTATGGACCGAAAGCTCTGCCCCCTCGTGGCAGAAGTGGAGAAGTTCAGTGGCCTTCTTTGAGAAGGTGGACAGGAGAGAATCAAGAAGAGCTGCTGGGGGCATGGTACGGGACTTATTGAGTACTTTGGTAAAATCACTGGTCCGATGATTACATCTTCTCATAGCATCGGGCTTAGGAAGCAAGCCGTACAAGAAGGGCCCAATAAACAACGTTTTGTTGCTTGAAGAAGTTAGTCCAATCCACTAGGCACCAGGGTCATCACAACGTGCAAGGTGCTTACTTTGAGATTGGAGAAGGTATTAGGACTAAATAAAATAAAAAATTAAAAAAAACACATTTAAATTACGCCGCAAAATTACTTTACAGTTTTTGCACACACTTAAATGTTTTTCTAATCCTGCAGTCCTGGTCACAGATTTTTCCAATAAATCCAATTTTCCCTGTAGCTTCTCACTTAGCAGTACTGTTCATTAAAATTGGGGGCACTCTTGAAGTGTACGCTTTAAAACAGACTATGTATGGATTTGCCTTCTTCAATGAAATTGAACATTAGCTGTGCTGCTGTGTTCTTAGAGAAGAATAGTTTTGTGATAAGTCGACTTTCTAAGGTATGTTCCCCTCCTTTATCAGAACTCCTACTCTAATATTTCTGTATCCTTTGACAGATGCTTGACGCATATTACTGAGTAGTTCCTTATATTGGAAGTTTAGCCAAATGTTTACATTGCCAATACTTCCCAAAGAATTCTGAGTTTCATCATGCAGAAGTGTTTTGAAAACAGGCTGTTCTTTGATCGGACTAAGTTGCAATAGATCACCCAAGACAATTAAATGCTTTCCTCCAAATAGCACAACATACTTTGTTATTGAAATATGTTGCATTCTCAAGTGTACGAAGGCAAGTATTATGTTTGAGACCATGCTCACCTCATCAATGATTAAAAGCTTCAGTTTCTTCAATACTCTTGATACATCATGAAAAGCTTCACCGGATAACTTTGGTATTCCAATTTATTGTCATGTTCAAAAGGAAGCATTAGTAGTTGATATAGAGTAATTCCTTTAATGTTGTGTGTAGCCAATCCTGTAGGCGCTGTTACTACACACAATAAATTTGATTCTGTAGTCCTCTGTAGATAAGCGTTGAGAACTTTAATTGAAAAGCTTTTCCTAGATCCAGCTTGAACACTGATGTATAATAGTATTGGCTTAAATGATGAACATTTGCATTCTTTCTTCTCGTGAAGGAATCCGTACTCTATTTTCTCGTTTAACTCTATATAAATTTCTTTTTTTTCATTGTTCAGTTGTCCAACTAACTGTTCAAAATCAACAGTTTCCTGTCTCACTAGTTCCATTGCACTTTCCAACTCATTCATGGCTATTGCGGCTTCATTTTCAATAAAGGGTTGTCCAAGAGGAGTTTGACTCAGAAGTACAGAACTTTGACTGCTTTGGACAGTCTCTTTAGCTGCCTGAGCAGTAATCATTTCTTCCTGTTCAATTTCTTCATTTAACATGTGCAAATAGTCTGGGAAGACTGAACACTCAATGCTGTCTTTCACATCATTGAAAATCTTTGTAGTAGTCATAGTCTCAAAGTAATTCTGGTTACATACCAAGGCTTGAAGAATTATAGAAGTGGCAAATAGAAAAGATCTTTTCTGTCTGGAGTTTGCCAACTAAGTTTTCTGTGGTTAATTACATTTCTTTTTGCATGTCTCACCAAACAACCATCACATCCAACTACTGCATATTTACCTTCTATGTTTTCTGTCGCATTGCTTCTGTATCTGTAGTGATGAAATACTTCATAAAGGCACATGTTTTCTAGATGTGGACTCCTTCTTGGATAGTACGTATCATATTTGATTTCACAATGTCTGTACCTTGAGAATCAAACTCTGCTAGGTACTGAATGTCTGGGAAAGACTTCAAGACTCTGTTTTGTGTGCTTGCAAGGCCTAGATTTGCCCAAACAATTCCTCTTGACTTCAAGAACAAACTGGCCAAGATCAACCGGTCACAGCACTCATAGGATCTCCCCTCTCTATGGGAAAGCATTTTGAAGCTGAAGCTGTACAATTTTTTGGTTAGACTCTTTTCTGCCAAAATTACCTCCCACATCTCCTTCATCTCTGATTTTGTAATATATGAAGTGACATACCGAGCAACAGCAATGGATTTGCCTGCAACAAATTGGATATCCATATTCGCATTCCACTTTTTGTGAATCATTAATTTACTTGGAGGCCTCTGTTCTTTTCAGGTTGTATGTGTTTTTCAGTGATTTTCATGTCAGTGTTTGTCTGCCTGCAGAACAAAATGTATTTCATTCTTTCTTGTGAAATCACTGGTGATGCGGATCCAAACTGACATCTTGTATAAAATTTTCCTTTGCATCTGTATTTTTGACAGCAGTGCCTCCCACATCTATGTGTTTGAAAGTGCAGAACTTGTTGTCTCAAGCATTTCTCACTGCTGTCTTTTGGGATGGGTTATGTCACATATTGTTCTATGAAAGAGAGTACAGACTCATTAGCGTCTGTTCCAAATGTCAGTGCATCTTTTATCCATAACAGCATGAGAATATGAGGAGCATCTCTTGCTTGGTACTCTTTATGCCCAAATAAATTAGTTACTGTGTCAAGTGGAGGATTTTTGTTGTTGCTGATGAAAGACAGCATGGCTTGGAACCTGTGGTTAAAATATCTACAAACATTTGCAAGATTCAATGAGCAAAGTTCTCATGCTGTTTCACATTGATGTCTTTAATGTTTGAGCTTGCTTCTCTCAAAAATGCAAGCAGGTCATCCCATGCATACGCAGCACAACTGAGTATCAGAAACCAAGTAGGTGCAGCTACGTTTTTCAACATACATTTGAGTTTTCCATAACAATGATACCAATATTCGTTGGTGCCCCATTGGCACGCCATCAAAATAATCAAGTTTTACTCTAACATTTCATCTTTTTCAGTAACTTTCTCAACCAAATCCTTTGCAGAGAGATTTTGAAGATTAACCCCTGTCTTTAGTATGTGGTTTACAGCATATGAAAGTCCAGACAAGTCACTCTCAAATAGAAGATGGAATATGTATGGAATGCACTGTCGAAATCTTGGATCCTCTAAATATAATTGGGATGACCAGTATTCAGCTGCTCGTATTGTACAGGACGGTCATCATAGCGGGCACCTGCTCTAGTGGGAAAAAGCTGTAGAAAACAGCTAGCCTCTAAACTCTTCATCCACACAATCATGGGAGCTCCTTTTCCTTGTTTCATTTGAATTAGATCAATAGCATCACCGATGACTTCTTTAGAATGCAGGGGGTGGATGCTGCATTGTTCATGAATTTCTTCTGATCTGGATTGATCCACCTTTTCTATCTGCCCACTTGATGATAATGTTTCATCCTCCATATATGTTATATCTTGAACAACATCAACTTCTTTATAATAAATATTATTTTGTACAAGGTATAATGTTTTTTTTTTACTTTGTTGACATCCACTAACTCTTATAAGATTTTTTTGCTCTTGGTAGGGACACCATTTACAAGAATAATAAGTGGTTCATGAACATCTTTGTGTACACCAACAGTTTCAATATTCTGTTTAAAAACTAAAGGTAAATGCACAACTCTTCCTTAAAGACCTTTCTGAAGCTCAGTTGGTGGCAACTTCCTTGTCTTTCGCTCCATACAAATAATAGCCTGAAATTGGTGTATATATTGTGCGAGCATTGATTCTTAAACATTTAACTCTCAAAGTTCTTCTGGAATTGTTAGTAGTTCTAACTTGTTATGTGCAGCTCTGGCTGGCATTTAGTTTTCCTCTAACTTATCATGGCGGTATTTATATATAATTGTCCATCTGTACAAGCCAAAGTGTTGCTCTACAAATAAGTAAACAGCAAATTATTGCCATTTATCTCTGTTCTCCTGTTCAGTTGAGAATACAACTACATTACGAGTTTGGCTTTTGTAGTCGCTGCATTGACAACAAATACAAACACAGTCTGGTTTCCCAGAAGAAACTGTGTTAAATTTCCTATTCTCTTCTGTAAAGTTATCCACACTAATACCTGTCTCCTGCTGCTGTATCCTACAAATACCAACCCCTCATGTTCTCTAGGCTCCTGTTTAGAACCAAAGAAACAATACTGAACATCCTCACAAACCTTTCCTATGTCTGCCAGTGTACCATGCAATAGACTTTTATTCATTTCCCCTAAACATAAGGCAGGAGTTTTCACATAGTAAAGTCTCCTAACCAAATTTTGCTTTTTAGAGTGGTGAACAGCTAATATCCTGAAATGATGAAAGGTGCTTCTGCAAACTTTCTTAGATAGACATGCCAGTGAATGTCCCTGTAAATTAGTGTGATTCCTCACTTTGCATGAATCTAATCCTTGCAAAATTGCAATTTTCTGTTTCAAACCTCTGCATTGAAAAAACCCACGGAGGACAGTTATATCAAATCAATTAATTCCTTGTGAACACTACAAATACTACTACAGTTCAATTTGTATACAGGGGCCTGTTTGTGCCTTCCTTGCTCCTATTCAGCTACTACTTTCTCCACATTCCTAGGAACCATCTATTCTTTCGCAATAATATATCATCTTTTACCTCATAACAACAACCATTCGTATCAACTGCATGCACTAGTGTGTTCTCTTGTAAATAGCTTTCCTCATTAAAATAAGGTTCTGTATAGAGCTGTGCTTTCATTTACCCTTTAAAAATCTTGCAAAAATTAGTTTTATTAATAATGCTTTTTGGAGGCTTTTTTTTTCTTCATACACAATGCTGTCTTGTCTAGGTTCCTCATTCTGTTCAATATCAAGATAACAATACTCTCAATATATTGCTTTTGCTTAAGTTCAGCACTTCTCCTCTTATACTTCTTCATCCTTTGTAGCTAATTCTGTATTACTCTAGTTAAAAGCATTTTAGCTCGCAACTCCCTAAACTGTTTCTCTCTCCATGACAAACTGTCTGTTTTCTTAGAACATTTCCTACTTTCAGAAACATGTACTCCTTGCTTTTTTCAGTTGATTTCAAAATTTGCTTTTTACATAAGATATTTCCTTCATTCTGCTTTTTATGACATATTTTTTTCAGAACTTCTTAGCACTCTTACCGGCTTCTCTTTTTTGCCTCTGCACATTCTCCACCTTTTTTTCTTTTTGTCTTATGTTTTAAGTAGGTAATACTGTTTCCTCTGTTTTTTGCCTCTTCTCAGGCATTGTAATTCACTGAGTAACTGGTGTATTCTTTACTCTATGAGTTGTAAATTGTTATACAAGTGATAGTTTCCCTTTCCTCTTTGCTCTGTTTCTTGTAGTAGGCACATCTAACTTTTTATCCATCTACCTCTCTTGCTTGTAGGTATTAGTGATAGGCTGCATATATTAGTGTATGTATTAATATGTGTGTATGTGTTTATCAGTGCATGCATTAGTGTTTGACACAGTCTAATATTATGTATCTCACTGTACACCTGGATCTGCATCTACCAGTATTATTCTTTAGCTGCCTATCTTTCTAGCTATATTATTCTCTACCTGGGTGTCTTACTCCCTGCATCAGTGTGTCCATTACTGATTGACCAAGTGTCTCAGTATGTCAATTGCTATATGCATGGGTGTGCCACTGACAATGTTAGTGTTTGCAGGGACTTTCAGTGTCTGAATGGGTTGTGTTAGTAGCTGTATCAGTGTGTGCATAGGTGTAATAGTGACTCCATTACTATGTACTTGTGTGTCTAAGTGTGTTACTGTATACATAACAGTGTACTTCAATGTGTCACTGTTTCAGTATGTCTGGATGTCTTAGCATATGCATCAGTTTCTGTCTAGGTATGTCAAGGTATGCTTCAGTATGTGCCTATCTGTGTCAGTGTATGTATCAGTGTCTGCCTGGATGTGTTAGTGTACATATGAGTGTGTACCTGACCGTGATAATGTATGAATGAGAGTATGCATGGGTATGTTAGAGTATGCATAGGTATGTGTCAATGTTTGTAATTGTATACCTCAGACTGTACGTGGCTCTCACACTGTAAACACAGGTGCCAGTCTGACTCAATGCATTTATCAATGTATATATTGGTGTGTCAGGTTATACATGATAAAATGCCTGGGACTGTTAGTGCATGCATTAGAGTTTCACTGCTTCTCTCAGTGGCTACATCAGTGTATACCTCACATTTCTTACTCTTAACAATTGTTTATTCTCCTTTACTGATCACTGTACTTTTCTTTAAATTCATCACATACTCTTTTTTCATTACCTTTTACTTTTTCGAGATATCTCAGTCATTTTCATCCACTTTATACCCACTCATGCCTTCTTAGTCAAATAATGTTTAAATGCTACAGCTTAACATACCTGTTAAATGTGAGTGTTCCTCTGTCTTTTTGTTTCTCAGTATCAGTTTGAATGTCTTTTTGAGAAAATACACAAAAAACCACCACAAGAATGGTATACCACTCTCATACTAGGGAACAATTAATGGCAAACTTTTCAACTATGCTTTCAAGGTTATACAGGCTGTAAACAGATAGAAACATTGCTATCATATTTTAATAATAATAGAGCCCCTCCGAATGGTCAGAATTGTTAACCCTTCCTTACACTCCTCTAAAGAAAGCCCAATTCGGTAGGGGTTTTGGGCGGGTTCGCACTTCCACCGTGGCTCTCAGCACGGCCCCCATGTAACTTCACGACAGATTTGCAAATCCAGGTGGGACACCTAAATCTGTTTAAAAAATCTATTCATAATCATTTTCACTTATACTCCAATTGGTAGAAATGGTTACATTTCCACCCAAACAGTACTTATTCACCATTAAGTCTATTAACTCTTTTTTAAAAGCTCACATTCTAGTATTTTGCTTCCCTTGCCCCGATGCTCCTGTTCCTCTGTAACTATAGTGACCAAGTTTGAAACATTCTGTGCCAGCAGTAGGTCATACGTTCACAACAGTTTCTAGAGCAGCACCCTAACTCCTTAACCAACTGCAGCAGGTGTGGTTGAGTGTATGCAATTAGAAGCATATCCCAAACACATTACTGTTTGGTTATATCAGAAAACTCAATCACACACCTACTTACTTTTATCTCAATAACACAACCTAGTTTTAATCACTAGCATATTTATACCATCCAATCAAATGTAATCTTTTACATTTTACTTGCTAGGCTTCTTTTTAACTGTCTTCTTTTTCAAATCTGTGTCATTTATCAGCAGTCTTCTCCTGTGTGCTACTGCTCCTTGCTTTGAAAATGGTTAAAGTGTGATTGTGGGTCATAGCTTTGAATTGTGGGCTAGAGAGTGTGCTAGAAAGAGTGGCATTGATAAGGACATGTGTTTGTCTAATGTGGATATTACTTGGGTTAGACAGAGAGGGTTAAAGTGGCATCAATTGCTTCCATTGGTTGAAAGCATTATGGATTGCCAACATCCAGACCTCATGATTGTGCACAGTGGTGGCAATGATCTGGGTACACTTACTGGGGTAGCACTGGAAATCCTAATGATGGATACTTTTGGAAATTTAATGGCACTTTTCCCTCACACTGCCTTGGTGTTCTCCAACATATGCCAGAGGCACAAATGGAAATGGTCAACTGAATTCTGTCCACAAATTGACAAAGCCAAGAAGCATGCTAATTAAACTGTTTGTGCATTCCTCAAATACCTTAACATGGGCTCTACCTAAAATAACAACCTACGCTTTGACGTGGACGGGATTTACACACCTGTTGGAGTTAATTTCAGAGAGAAAGGCAACAGGGTGTTCCTGAACAACTTGAAAGACTGTATCTTGTTTTATGTGTAGGGATCACATACACACAATAAACACAATGGCTCTAATTAGAGCCACCCTATTTCCCAAACACTTGTTCTTTTTCTTTGTAAATCCTTTTTTAATACATTTTTCTTGACTCCGCAGGTCCATCGTGGATCTGCAAACCAAAAAAACACTTTCAATACAAACAGCACGTTTAGCATTCATTTGTAGATGTTTCTGAGTGGATGTATGACTGTGTGTGTGGATCTGTGACTGCAATTGTGAATACCTGTGTGGGTCTGTGAGGTGGTGTATTAGTGTCTGAGTGGATCTCTGAGTAACTCTGTCAGTAGGTCTGTGAGTGGATGTGAGAGTGTCTATCTGGGTGTGTGAGTGTTTGTGAGAGTGCCTGTATGTGTGAGTAGGTGTGAAAGTGTTTGTTTGAATGTCAGAGTGGGTGTGACTATACCTGTATTGTATGTGAGTAGGTGTGAGACTGGCTGTATAAATGTCAGAGTGGGTGTCAGAATGTCTGTATGGGCATGTAAGTGGGTATCAGAGTATCTGTATGGGTATGTGAGTGGGTGTGAGAGTAGCTGCATGAGTGTTAGAGAGGGTGTGTGAGCATCTGTATTGGTATTTGAGTGGCTGTGAGAGTGTCTGTATTGGTATGCAAGTGGGCATGAGAGTGTCTGTATGGGCATGTGAGTGGGCCAAGCAGGACCCTGCTTTGGCACGTGGAGCGACAGATTGTCCATGGGTGGATCCATAGAGGTTCCGCATCCTTAAGAATACAAATCTGATTTTCAATTAATAGCTTTAAAACTACTGAATGGATTTACATAAAATTACAGAAAGCACGCTTTCTGGGCCTAGAGCCAGATTTCTGCCAAATGTGGTGCAATGCAGCTGTTAGGGCAGTAGTCGTGTTCAAAATCTCTGTGGGATATTGCATGGGGAAAATGCATTTAGGGACACTCTCTTTTTCTCAGCCCCCGCTTAACAGATCACCCTCAAACTTTCCACACAGCAGCTGAACTGAGTATTGTGCTAATTTTCCAAATTTCATGAAGATTCATCAAATTTCGCTAATGTTATTGGCAAAACAAAAACGCTTTTCCTATAGAAACTAGGTCCTAGCTATAACTACCTACTAGTTTATGCACATCTGAACAGGAAAAAACATTAGGCCACAGCCCAAGGTGTGCAAACCAAATTTTGGTGCAATTTGGGTAAGCACTAAATAATGCAGCCCGCTGTATCATCATTTAAGGAGTGCATATTTACACCTCAGAAGGCTCTCATCTAGGAATGAGAGACTACGGTTTTCTATTAAGTCACATACTCTCACAATTTCAGGTGGGCCATGGAAGGCCTGTTAACATGCTGTTTTTCATGCCATTGACTGAAGAAATGCAAACGTATCTTTATTTCATCAAGAAGCCAACAGCTTTTCAATGTATCTATTTAAGTGCAATAACAGCAGGATAAAAAAATAGATTTGTGCTCAAGCTTCACAGTGTGATATCCTGATTGCCCAGCAGATTGCATAAATCAAATGATATTTTTGGAAATGACTCATCTGCCCTAGTTCACTGGCCTGACACTACAATAAATATTCCTGTTCCTTTTGAACGAGTATTTTGCAAATTAATTTATTGATGACATGCAATCAAGATTTATTGCAAGAGATTCAAGAACTTCAATCTAGCAAGCCATCTATTTTTGTCGCTTTTGATGGACATTTTATTAGATATTCTCCCATTGGAAAAGAGTCAACTGCTAAGTCTCTAATTTAATTATGTCCTTTGATTTGAAACTGTAAGTAAATGTGGAACATTCAGTGCAATCTCCGAAAAGAAGATATATGTTACTTAACAGCAAGTACTATAGGAAGAAATGCATAGATTGAAATAATAGAGAAAAGATTGTGATTGGCTGTTTGATTATGGTATGCAAGGTCACACAGACGACATGAAGATTTAACTCCTGCACAAAGCATTCTCTAAGCGAAATGCAATTTATTTAAAATATTAGTTACGAGGAGACAGATATCATATGTGGAATATTTTTAATATATCCCCTTTTCCTGATGCCAATGCTAGCATAAAAAATAATCAGCATATTATACATTGCATACATTTATGATTGTGTCTTTGAGTAAATGGAATACATATCACCAAACTCACATGTGTTTGTGGCCAGATGAAGCATGGCCACTCCTTATCGAACAAAAAAGTTAAAAACGGTAGAAGGCCTCACTGCGATTCAATTGCATAAGAATATTTCCAGCACTTTGGTTGCATAAGCACTTTGCCTAGTAAAGAAACCTTATATTAGCCTACTTTGAAACAATTCTAATGTGAGTTTGTGTGTGTGGTTAAGATTGGGTCACACATTTTCCCAAGGAAGAAACTTTTTTTGCTAGGAGTAGGGTTGCACTAGATTGAAAAATATATTGTGGGGGACATGGACCAAAGGAAATAGTTATCAGATAACTAATTGATGGTGCCTCAATATTCTTTTTCCACTTCATTTAGATATTGAACCATTGGTATCCCCCTTTCTCCCAATGCAAAAAAAACATGTGGGAGGGTTTAAACAAAGGATAAAGCTTAGGCGATTCAATGAAAGCTTACTTAACCAGATATTTCTCAACTGTCAGTGTTTTCCTAAATAGAGGTTTCACTTGTAGAGAATATCAGTTCTATTGTCACTTGTATGTTTCAGAATATTTAAAGAAAAAGATGAAGAAATCAAAAACTGGATTAATCACATTGTTGGAGGACTCTCAGGTGAAGACCATTTGGAGGACGTCACCTGTTGTTGACTCCTTCGATGTTGATGTATAAGAATTTGTCTGATTGTTCAGTACAAATACTAAAGTACCCAAAATCGAAATGTAAGTTGTGAAGAAATAGTTAGACTGGATGCAATTTTGATGTATGGTAGTACTGTGCGCATGTGAATTTTTCCAGGGTTTTCCAGGTAGGAATATGCATTGAAAAAAAGAGGTTGTAAGAAAAGAAACTATACAGTGATTGGGCATCATAACTCTAACACAGGAGAGTAACACTCATTCTTACATCTGAAACTCACAATTAGTCAGTAACTACACACAGGGTGTAACCATAAGATATTAGTTTAGGTTCATCTTGGAATTAAATTATTGCACAGTAATACACACTAGGTTGTAATGAGTGCCAGTATGTGATTGACCTTTTAAAATTCCTTTTTTACTGGAAACTGCAAATCTTAAAACAAATAGAAATGCTTGGGGGATCAACATTTTAATTGAGTTCTTCACTCTGTTGTTACTCCTAAGTGTGCGTGTATCTTTCATAATAACTTATTCATTGAGAGGAACTTTTCAGAGAGATACAACAGACATGATAATTGCTAGCCCACAGGATATGGCTAACCAGTCCTCATTAGAGAAGTCACAGCAAGACTCACACAGATCAACTGGAACTCGTCATCATCAATGTAAAATTGCAGGTGCGCATAGCCTGCATGTGATTGAAAGTGATTGAAAGTCTGGTCCATAGTTCTTAAACTATGGAGTGCAGCAGCGGTCCGTGCAGGTATGCACTGTGGGGCGGGGTGGGAGGGATGTCGACAGACGACGGACTAGGATTTATTATTTTCTTCCCCCTATTCCATCGTCTGTTGACCTCCCCCCTCCTGCCCCACCCCACCACGCTTACCTGCACGGACCACCGCTGATGGTGAGTCACCCTCAAACATTTGCATCATCCCTTCTCTGTTTAGATTGTATGGATATACCACTGGGTATTTGAGTCAGAAAGGCAGCTAAATAAATTAAAAAAAAATAGCTTCTAATTTAATTTAAAAAAGATCTATGCCAACTAAAATAAATGCTGTTAACGTGTTGGGCAGAATGAGTTACTACCACCTCGGGGTTCAATTATTTAAAAGCAATGAGAAGGGAGCAATGGGGTTGGTATCTAGAAGGGTATAGACCTAGCAACAACTAACAAAGCAACCAAAACTGTGATTAAAAGCTAAGCAAAGCATAGACTGAGAAGCTGAGAGATAGAGGAAGGGTACATTCCTAGAAGCAAAGAGCACGGTAACGAAAGCAGTGATTAAAAAGCTAACCAAAGCATGAATTAAAAAGCTGAGAAACAAAAGTTACAAAGGAATAGAAAGAATAAACTACATGGAGAAAACAAGCATACTCAGGTAAATCCCATTACCAGAAATCTTTGAGTGCTCTGAAAATAGGCCATGCATGACAGAACTTGGATCCAAGTAAAAAAATTGTTACTTTATGCTTGCGAAAGCAAATACCTTTCTCTTGCAGATAGATATTATATATGGGGCCAGAGGGAAAGAGAAAAGATGCCAGCATCAATTAATCAGAAAGAAAGGTGTCTGCCGTTGTATACTACTCTGCCAAGGTACGCTAACAAGCAGTGTCTCCTGGTGTAAATGCACCTGCCTGCAAGAATTAGCAGGAGAAGAGGGTTCATCAGAGAGAAGGTCAGAAACTACTGATCACAAATCCAGTGAGACTGTTCTTATAAAAAACGATGATGATTTGCAAAACTTTCCTTAAACTGGGCAATACTTTATACAAATGATAGATGGCTACAAACAAAGGTAATTTAATCTGGAGTGAAATGAAACACAACTGACTTCATGGAGTAGCAACACTGAGGTCAATAGAGAAAAAGAAAAATATGCAAACAAAGATAATCCCTTTTGAGACAACTATGGGTAATGATGACTGGGAAGCAATGTTCCACCCAAAAAGATTTACCATAACATTTCTCTGCAACTTTCTTGGCCGTTGTGCCTTTATTCTGTCAAATGGATGTGTTTATTACAATTTATCAGTTTTTGTTTCATACCTGCGCCCACCACTTTGCAATTTCTACTACATTAAACACACATTTAGGACCTGGTGTATGAAAAAATTGTGAGCCGCAAGCTGGTCACAAACTGGTTTGTGGCAGCTGAAAAAGGCCTTTTTCATGTTTAAAGTATCTTAAATTGTGTATTCCTAAAAATTGAACACAGTAATGAAAAAAAAATGTTTGTTTGCAATTTGACATACAGAATTGTTATTTCTGAATACAGATAGCGGCTAACGATTATGCATTCGTAAAATTGTGTACACTTAAAACACAGCAAACTGTACGTGCAAAATACCATAAATTGAAAGCAGGGGGTAACCAGGAGCAAAGTATGAAGGGAGGCCCAAAATACATTGCAAACTTTCACAATAAGGAGGGTGTGGATTCTTGGAGCCCAACAGAGGAGTTGGAGGATTAGAAAGAGGATTTTCAGACAAAGAGTGACTCAGTTTGAGCAAACAGATGAGGAGTTAATGCTAAGTATAGGTAGAGCAAAAATATATTTCTAACACTTTTTAGCATCTGAAAGCTACCAAGAAACAGTAGTAGTGGAGGGGGGATATCTCAGAGTGACATACTGTGATCCTGTGCACACGCTATTTTTTCGGCAAGTTATGGTGTAATTCTACCACCTTAGTGACATATCATACATATAGATAAAATATATATTATTATAAACACAACAACTTTGTAGAGTGTTCTTTCGTTCTTTTATTCAGTTTAAATGCCCAGCCAACACGTGTTTCGTCGTGGGAGAATTCCTAAACAACTTCTTCAGGGCTGTTGAGCAGGTGGAAGTGATGTATCCTATTCTCCCCGCCGGTTTTACTTCCGCCCCGGCCGTAAATAAGTTGACCCCCCGGTTCCAAGGTTTCTATATTTGTTATAGGTTGCTTCGTTCCTATAATCCCAGTGTGGTAATCTTCGTATTACTGCTGGAGGAATCCTAGCAGGTGAATACCCCAGTAGTGTAGAGGGGTAGGTAATCTGGAAGCGAGTACGCTTCTCGTTAATGGCGTCTCTGTGCGTGTTCTAATGGACCGGAATTGGTCCACCTGCTAGGATTCCTCCAGCAGTAATACGAAGATTACCACACATCTGGACTATTGAAAAGAATGTCATGCTGTGTGCACAAGAGTGGGGGTTCCCTAAAGTATAATCAAGAAACGTGTTGTAATACCATAGTAACCTGTGCCATGTTCCATAAACTAGCCATTCAATGTTGCCTGTAAGTGATGAGTCTGATGACGATGATGTAGAAATCCCTCCTCCATTTCCTCCTCCATGACAAAATGCCATAAGAGCCGCAGAGAGACATGTATGAAGGGACTATGTGACAAACAGCTACATTTGAGGGATACTACATATAGCATTTAAGAATGTACAATCAATTCTGTTTATTCACAGGTTGTATTGATGAAAACGAAAATTGGAAATCTGAACATATCATTTTGGATTGGAAAAACTTTTTTTTACTTTATACAAAAACCTGTTGATCAAACCACACAAAATAACCAAATACATGTTTTGTTTTGTTTGTACCTTTGCAGTCCAATAGTTGGTCCTTCGTTGGAATGCTATCTAGCACTTCCTTGTACTTCTCCACTCTAACTTTAATTTGCCTTGAGGTTGCTGGCTCTCCAAGAGATATTCTGCTCACACTTAAGCCCTCCTCAGTTTCTCCTTGCACCCTTGCTCCTCTAAATTCCTGCATTAGCCATTTGCATTTCTTCTAAAGTATTTGTAATTTGACCTGTAACATTGCACTTGATCAGCTAAACCTGCATGTTTGCAGTTCTTTGAACATAGTTAAGGTGGCTGTAACTAACCTCTCAACAGAATGTCTAAATGTTTGGCGGTCACTGTTCATTTGCCTCTGTTGACACATGTGTGCTGTAGATCAATCATACATTTGTGTGCACATATCCTTTAAAGCCGTTGTCAGTTCTTGAAAGACAGGTCTAATGGTTGCATTTCCTTCTGCGGTTGTTTTATGGAACTTTGCCACCCATTTACTTAATTCAGAGTTAGCCCAGTGCTTGCTTCTTTGAATTTTCCTAATAACTTTTTTCAATAGATGGGATCGAACTGGAGCAGGTGAACTTTGCCTGGCTTCACTAAATCTGAACCTTAATATAGTTCTTAATGACCTTTATTCTCTAATGCAAAGGGTGGGGCAGGAGGATTTATGGAAACTGCAGATTGAGTGATAATTGTTAGTGGGTATGTTACTGCAGGGATTGTGCTTTGGCTCCTGTATGGAATAGCTGATGTGTATTGATTGTTATTGCTGTTTCTTCTACTTCCTGGTGAAAGGAGGATTCACCAACAACCTCTGCCACTGTTGGGATTCTCTGAATAGGATGAGCTGTCAGAGTTAAAAATATATTATGTTAATTTTATTATAATCCTGTATGTAGCGAAGACAACATTTTTATAAATGAGGGTCACTTACATTATATATCACCTTTATATAAGTAACACCCTTATTTGAAATTATTTTCAATTCAAATGTAGTATTGGTAGACCATGAATGCTCTAAAGGAAAAAATAGAATGTTTAATTAAAAATGTGTGTAGGTACACATGGACTACATTTCCTATAAAGAATTGCATTGGTCTATGTGAAGGCCTGATATGAATTACATGGCAAATTAAAAAATATATATTTTTACAGTATGGCCAATATTATAATAAAAATGGGAACACCTCTATAACCCTATTTTTATTATAGGAAATACATTTCTTTTACACTTTCTTAGTTTTATATATGTATTGACATAACCATACTTCAACAAATTGCCTGGAGTATCAGATACAGTGGTTGATGTATCTATGGTGGAAACTCCCTACGTGGTTGAGGCTGGAAGGTGCTCTCCATTAATTCTTCAATAGGGGGTGGGCAGTGGCTTTGTATCGCTGCTGTAGCTGCAGCTTCCTGTCTTCTTGTTGCCAGCTTTTCCTTGGTGTGGGGACTCAGACCACATTCCCTTTTCCTAATTTATTTCCCAGGACATTTTGTCACACCCACAGGATTTTCTTTTTAGTTTATCCTGCTTGAAATTTGTTTATGTTATACTCGGGTACATTCATGGAGAATTTACCAAACGCTCCTTATGTGCTGTAACACACCACTCCAAAAGAATTCCCAACTCTTGGCCACTAAATTAGCATTTCCTCTTCATTCTAGCCTCCTCTTGTGGCTCCTGACTGAACATGTTGGCTCAAATTCCTCCTGTTATAGCAGTGAACTGAAAGCAATGTAACTTACTGGAATAGGTGAGGTCCTCATTGGCTGTCGGTATGGCAGTCCCTATTTGAGACTCTTACCAATTTGGAATTTGGGATTTAGGAACTGTGAATAATAATAAATCATCATTTAAAGAAAGTAAAGGTATGCAATTCATATTTTGCGATTTGTAATTTTCAATTAAGTTGTTTTCTGCAAATTACAAATCGCCAGTTATCATTTTCATACATCAGGCCCTTAATTCTTATAAATGTGTTTGGTTTTGTATTGTTTGATGAAGACCTGAGGATGAGAGGATTATCAAAAAGTGTATTTAAGGTTATCGTTGATGGACCCACCCTTACCATTGATTCAGAATCACCACTCTAAAATCAATGGCCAAAACCAATCTATGGACATTCATTATATTCATTACAGTAGCCGATCTGCGATTTCTATTATTTCTATTTCATGACACAAAGCAGAGAGGTCCAAGGAAATAAACAATGATTCCTAACATTTGTCTACCAGTTAACAAAAATATCCCATAATATTGTCCATACTGTGTTGATCTTGTACTTTGAACAACGGATTATTTTCCTGGTTACCTTGTAATTGCAGGCACTCAAACCTACCCTGATATTAGAAATGTGAACATGTTCCTTACACTTTTCTTTTCAAGTTTTGTTCATTGAGAAAATGTATAGTTTCTAGTAATTGAAGACTAGAATGTAACCATTCTAAATGTAATGACATCTTAATTATATTAGTCAATAATATTTACTGTGCTAGGTAAACAATACCCTACATGGGATTGTAAAAACTGGATAAAATATGGGCCTAATTACGATGTTTGTCGGAGTTGCCTCCAATCGACACTGTTTTGTGGAAGGAACCGCCCGACCATAGGTTGGTGGTTCCGACTGCGCAATTAGGATGTGACCCCACATGATGCGGTCACAAACTTCCATTATTCAATGGGAGCTTGTGTGGCGGGCTGAAAGAGCCCACAGCACAAGCTCCCATTGAAAAATTGAGGTTTTTAAACATACCTACACAGTGTGGCAGGCACCTCATGGTGCCTGACACAAGGTGCAGTGATATTTAGGGGGGCACCCCAGGTGCCCCCAGGGCCAAATGCGGAGGGCCAGGGGAAAGGCCAACATGGATTGGCTGTCGGAAACCGACATCATAATCCCGATGGTGGAAACGTCGTCCTTAAGCGATAACAAAGGCTTTCCGACGGGCCGATGGGTTTCTTGAGCCCGTCAGAACTGCGTCGGATTCCCCGGTGGTTTAAACTCCGACTGCCTTCATCGTAATAAAGCAGTCAGACTTTAAACCTAAAATGTTGATCGGAAAGCCTCCGACCAGCAGTCGGAGGCTTTCCGACCGACATTGTAATAAGGCCCTATATGTTTCTATTTCCCTCCAAATGAAGGAAGTAATCATTGAGATGGTCCTAACAGTTTCCATGGATGGTTTTGATTCAAATCTTGTTTCAGATATCTGTGTATTTAGACAAAGTAGGGCTTGATCAATGCCAGATTTTCATGATGTTTATATAAGATAAATTGAAATGCAATTTATTTACACAATTGTTAGTATCATAAAACATTTGAGTGTATCTGCCCCTCATAGAGTTATGTTGGGTGCCTCTTGTGGTGTAGATAAAGGCGATATATACTTTTTCTCATAAAGAAAAAGTCAATCAATTTTGGTGGCAGTTAAAGTTAATAATGACTTTAATAACTCTCAATAGTGTGTATATTTAATGATTGAAATACTAAGACAACTTATGAATTTTCTGAAACTATTTTGCAGTATTTTCTGTATATATGAGCTGCAGGAGTGAGAAAAACACATTTCACAAATGCAACCTTAAACTGTAAAGGCATTTTAGAAAATGGATGAAGACTTTAATTTGCTAGCATTTGATAAGAACGTTCTACCAATACAAATATCTAGGGTGTAAGTATGGTGTATTAAAGGATCTTTAGTGAGGTTAGCCTTTCATCACCTATAGTGCTTTTGTCAATTTGGAAATAATATTTGTCTGCTTAAGTTCAATTGAAGTGCTTAGCAAAGGAATCCACATCGTGGGTTGGATGTCCTCTCAATGCCACAAAATTGGCACCTTTGACAGCCACAACCACCATCTTGCAGAACAATGGACCAGAAGGCCAATGTTGTCTTTAAAAAGCATAAGTAACACCCTTCCCCTTTCATTTTGATTGCCAATAATAGGTTTTAGTAGCCAAACAAAATTCTAGAGCTCAACCAATTGGGGACATTGAGGGGTAAATTTTGTTAATGGCCTTGGAAGAGTAACTGTTCCAGCTTGTGGTGGGGTACGTGTCTGAGAAACCTCAGCTCAGCATAAAAAAGGATGCACCATTTTGGTTTATTATATGCAAGGGTCTGTGGGTTGCATATAAGTGTATCCTAGAAGAGCCACTTGATCATACAACTTCAAATGCTGTGATAGAGAAGCCTGGAATGTCTGAATTTAAAGGGAATTGTAGAAATTAAATATAGCTGGTGAGCAGTGAAATCCTAGCAAGGGCATAAGGCTTGATTTATGATGCACAATCATTTAAAAATGAAGCAGGATATCCATGGGTAGTGAATCTGCAGCGCAGCAAGGTCTTAAGCAAGAGAGGTAGTCCCATAATAGGGTGTTCTTGCAGATTTGATCGTATACTTGGAGAATGCTTTCTCAAAGATTTTACAGATGAAAGAGATCATGACAGGAATTAGTTGGCTCGGTAAAATAGGTACATTGAAAGCCTTTTTCGCATGACATTTTTTTCCTGCTTCAAGAGTGTTTAGGAATGTTCATTGAGTAGAGAAGGTGTTGATAATTTTGTGGAGGTGTATGAAGACATACCCATGGAAGGATATCAGGGTGGATGATACATGAGTTTGTCTTCGTAGATTGTGACTTCAAGAAAGTTTACAGTGTCAAGACATTCAGTGTGCAAGAGGGAGTTGAAGCTGTTCACTTGACAGTGGAGTGGTAGAGATTGGAATGAATATACCTGGCTGATGTTGTCATTGTGGACTCTGATTTTGTTTTATTCCTAGTGAATAAGCAATTGATTTCACCACACATATTTATTTGTTTATTTTGATTTGTTTGCTTATTTATTCATTCTTTCATTCATTTTTTAGAATGGCTGTTGGGTGTTAGGAGTGCAAAAGGGGAAAAAAAGAAGGGAACAAGTAGGATAACTGAAAAAAATGCATGCAGACTCTTTTAAAGTGTGGACAACCCCTATAGAAATATTGGGAAAGTATCAACCTCCAGATCTGCCCAATTAAATCAGGGTATCACCAAGAGATGTTGATATTTAGCTCTCAGCATCCAGACAAGGACATACAAGAATACCAACTTTGAAATGAAAGTGTGACCAGTCTGACAGAAATCGTTAAGGCTCAAAAAATCTTAAATGTGGCTCACTTCTTCACTGGTGGCCATCTGAGGCCTCAGACCAGACTGTGGTTTCTTGATAATCTTTGCTGGTAGTGTCAGAAAGTGGGGCTGAGGGTTTATGCTTACCGCTTTGTGTGGCTCATGCACGTGGAGGCGGTATTCCAAATCCACTCCTCTCATGCTCGGGGCATTTCAGTGAATAAAAGGCTGGTGCTCATCAGGGAGTGCTCGCACAGTTAGGAATGAAGCTGCATGTTTGCACAAGATGCACTGGCAATGAGCTAAGATTCCCAGTAAGTAATGAACTCTCACTTGTCCCAGAGAGACTGCTGCCATCTTGGATTAGTGAGCTCCCATTTTTTTTAGTCAGGACCTTAACAGGTGGGTGATGCTGGAAAACTCCAGTACAAATTTGGAGTGACATTTTGGGAGCCCAAGGACAAACCCGAACTCATCCTTGTTACTTGGTTCAGGGACTTTTTTCGTAGCTTGGACACTGTCCATTTTGGGTTTCATCCTGTCTTTGGAAATTCTGTGTCCAATGTAGATGTCTGACCCCACCCCAGTTTGACATTCTTTTTAGGATATTGCAAGTCCTTTTTGTTCACTGGATAATTCATGTCCTTGCAAAATTACATTGAAAAAGCATATTTTTGGATTTCCTGAAATTCAATTTTTTGCCTGAATTTAGTAGCATGTAAGTATGTTGTGTACGTGATGCAAATGTTCTTCCAAATCATCCAATGTGATTTTTATATTCTCAAAAACTATTTATCTGCACTTAAATCACATTGTAATATTTAAGTTACTCTTGCTGAAAACACCCCAGGGCTTTTCTGATACCCTTGAAGGTTGTATAAAGCCAAACTGAATTCCTCCTATGGTAAAGGAGGTTACATATTATGATTTTGGTGCTAGTCTTTGTGTACAAACCTCAATTTCTAAAAAGTGTTTTTTAAATTTTTTGTTTATGAACTATATCCGTAATCCTGTACTTTGTGTATGTTTTCCAATGTAAATTTAAATTGCTATAATCTAATGCAATTCACCAAGATTTATCATGCTTTAAAACTGGGTAAACAGGAGCGATCACTGTTGATGAGCATGGAACTACAAATCCCTAATCCCTGATATTGTAATTAACCCTTAGTTCATTTAATATCTTTTTCAGTTTCCTGATTTATTTGATACATTTATAAACCTGTTTTTACATAATGCAGGAGCAAGTTGTAGAGCCTATTATGTGGCATACTGGTCCCTAAGAGGCTGGGGTACTAGTGAAGAAAATGCTCCTATTAGAACTTCCTCCCCTAACAGTGTCTCTCAATCATAACTTGTGGCGGCCTATCTTCTTCCACTAGTATTGTATTATAGGCATCAGTTAAGTGAGTCCAAAAAGTCACACAGTTTGTTAGCTTAATACCACCTTCAATTTGTATTTTAACTAGATTAAATTAGGTCCATTTAGATGTATGTCAGGCATTTCTACTTGTATGATCAGGTGGGGTTTGATCTTCTGGTGGGCTATAGTTATTTCCTCCAACCCGACTAGTACAGCCACCGCCTATGTTCTGTTCCCCAGAAGAACTCTCTTTTTGTGAAGCATCTTGTTTCTTTGTTGCAGCTACCTTTTTCTTCAGAAACGTCAGTTTTAAGGGTTTTGGCTGTGGGATGTCTGATGCTCCCTGCTAATAGGTTGTTCCCTGTCAGGTGCTGTGGAAGAACAGGTAACCTTGCTTGCTTTTTTAATGCCACAATCCTGTAAAGAATAGCACTTATCAGAGGATTGATACCTCTCTAGAACTCTTATTTCTCTCCTGTCTCTCAGTTTATATCCTCCCTCCTCTTAATCTTTACAATAAAATTGAGATTTTTTTTAATTCCATCCCGGAAATTTGTAGTCTTCCCTCTAGATTGTTATGCCTCTGGCTTCATCTCATTTGAAAGATTTTCATTCTCTGCTCTAGTTTTTAACTGGGGTCTCTGCAGTCTCACCTTAAGGTACATCTTCCCTTGGGGATATAGACTTGATATATTTGTTTTGGCCACTCCTCCTCTTTTTGATTTGTAGGGTAGCAGTGTATCTTTGATGAATAGTCAATAATTCTGCATTACTTTAAATATTACAAGAACTATCTCAGCTACTGTGTCTATATTACCTATAACCTTCATCCCTAAATCTACAGCAGCTTAAGCTCTATGATTTTCCTAATTAATTCAATACTTCTGGCAATATCACAATTGAAGGCATGCTTCAATTCAAAAACACTTTATTCGGCTCCAAGAACCATAAAAGTTTAACAAACAAACATTACAATTAAAATTTCATAACATATTTGTAATTAAGCATAGTTAAAATTAGTAAAGAGAAAAGTTCATAGGATTCAGACAGTTAAAAAATGTAATCCATAATACAAAAGACCTAGCACAGCAAGATATATCACTGATCATAAAATTTCAGGGGGCATAAAAGTTGTATATTAAAGGATTACAACATTCCTGTTCGACTTCTATAGCTCATAACGCATTCTGATAGCCATTGCAATTTTAATATAGTTAGAAACCGCAGTACAGATAGCAGGGGGTGGCCAAAGAATACAGAAAATTAAAACCTTCAATGTATGTGCAAGGCCGGATTTCCCTTAGAAGTGGAGCTAAACATTTTCCCCTTGGTTCTTTTTAAAGGGGACAGAATAAAATAAAGTACAAGGTGCTCTGAGCTGTCAAATTGTCACACGGGCAGGGCATGAGTTTGTCGACCCACCCTGATTGTCTTGGAAATGCCAATAAAAAGTACAGAGTGCATAAGCGAAGTCTAGGTAAAAGAAATTGTGTCTGTACATTGCTGGTGAAAGTTAGGTAAAATTGCTGTTGGGCGGGGAACAAACATGAGAGACCCCTCACCTCAGGTTGTGTATGGTGCATGTTTGCCCTCTAATAATGCGCCTCTTTGATGATGGCTTTCGCATTTGTGAGGATACTATTTGGTTTATCGTAGTAATGTCCCAGGCCTATCTCATGAAATTTATCTCTCACAAATCGGAGCCAAGGGATCGATAGTGCACTATCCAGATTAATGCAATCTTTATTCACATCCCTTGAAAATGTTAATTCCTCAGACAGCCACATTTTTGCCCATAGAAGCAAAGGGGCAATGACTATATGGTCCTCTAAAAATTCCAACCCCAGCTCTCGATGACAAAGGAGTGTGGGGGTGCTATTCGGGGTCATCAATAGCCTTTTTATAAACTTATTTTCCAAAACCTGTAAGTGGCGGCTTTAGTGGTGGCCCCACACCCCTGCCCCATAGGTTGCCACAGACAAACATTTAGTTTTATAAAGGGTAACTAGCTCTGCCACCGGCTTGTGACCTAGCTTGCAGGCAAAGCGAAATAGCCCCTCCAGAACCCTACTTGTGTGCTGCACCCTTGCTGTTATGAGTGGTTTCCAATTCATTGTATTATTACATAAGTTCCCTAAATAGGTAAAATTATTCAGTTTATCAATGTTCTTGCCCCCAAAAGCAAAGTTTCTAGTTTTAGTCAATTTGGGGCCACACACCATACTGTACGATTTAATAAAATGACCTTTTAAATCAAGCGCCGACATAAAATCTGTAAATGCCTTGAGCGATTTTTGGAGGCTATTTGCTGTCAGAGCCATTAACACAGTGTCATCTGCATACGATAGTAGCGGGACAGGATTGCCACCAATTCAGGTAAAACCAATTTCCTTGTCTAATAAAAATGCCTCTAGGCCATTAGTGTAAATTAAATACACTAATGTAAAATGCACCCCTGCTGGAAACCTTCTGTGGACAAAATCGGCTTAGTCTTTTCCTCTTCCGGCCATATCTTATGGCAACAGTGGTGTTAGCATGAAGCCTATGCAAGAGGGACGTCAGTGCTTCCTCAACACCCATTTTCCCCAATAGTGCCCATAACATCTCCCGATTAACGGTATCAAAGGCGCTGGACAAGTCCAAGAAGGCCAGATGGATAGAACCCTTCCTGGCCCTCATGTACTTGCTAATAATCAGGGATAAATTGAGGCACTGCTCTGTTGTACCCAGCCCCCTCCTGAAGCCATATTGAGTTTTAGACATGACCCCTGTGGTGGTCGCCCAGGCTTCCAGTCGGGCGAGGATGAAGGCATGCTATTCTTAGTCATGCATAAGGTAGCAAACACACTCCTCCATGATTAACTCTGTTGGACATATGGTACCATACCCACCAGTAAACACATATTCAATACTTTATATAATATTCTGTGGAGTTGATCGAGTAAACACAGACTCTAATTGGTAACATTTCCTGTTAATCAAAATGGTATTTCTTTTTATTTGGTTGTGTAATGTCCCATCATAGAACTTATCATCTGTGGATTAGTAGCAGCAGCTTGTATTTGTGTAGGCGTTTGCACAACCCCTACTCCTCTAGTACCGTGATGTTGTAGTAAATACTGCCTAAATTGTATATATATATTTATATCTTCAGTGAGCATCTCTCTAGTTTCTCATGTATAGAGATGGTCTCATGCTGGATGTGGAGTACATGCAGCTAGCACTGGCAATGTTTTCCTTGCCATTGGAGGGGGTCCTAACTGTACTCTTTGTAATACATGTGGGATCTTTCCTTTAAGCAGGTTTAAGTGTTCAATATATGTCAAAGTCACTTCAATATACAAAAATGTATCATATTGGGATGGAGAATCAATCTTAACTTTCTTTGTGAATAGTCAATCAAACCTGCTTAATCTGAGGTTTCTAGTTCATTTCAGGAATAAAATACTTCATTTAGTTTATAACTGGTCTGCTCTGACCACTAGTACTAATCCACACCCATTTAATGGGAATGTCCTTGCTGTCAAATGGCCATTTAAGGGCTGGGTAAAAATTCTCAAAATTCTACCTCCGCTAACTCAGCATCCTCTGATTCTCCAGTCTTTGCAAAGGGCCCGATTTCCTTCTTGGTGGTAAGAATACTCTGTCGCTCATGCGACAGAGTACCCTTACTGTCAAGAATGAAACCAGCAACAGCGGCAGAATGAAATCGGCAATAGCAACAGAGTATCCTTGCCACCACCAAAGCATTCCTGCCTCCAAATTTAATTGTGGGTGGACCTTAGAACTAATCACAGCAGAGTCATAAGTTCCACCCACAATTAAACTCTGTCTCCGCTGTGATTAATCCCCTATGACGGCCCTATGGAGTAAGGGCCATCAAAGGCTGACCTGACATTCGGCCCACCTAATTTAGATAGGCAGAATTACAGGTCCGCTTTCAATGCCCCTCTCCGCCAGGAAAACCCTGGCGGCAAGTAGCAGTGAAAGCTGCTAAATGCTCCCCTCACATGGGAGAGGACTCCCATGGCAAGTTTATCTTTGCATTTGTTATTTCAAAAAAGAAAATCATGTTTTTGGGATTTTTATGTTTTGAAAATATAAACAGGAGCCTGTTTGGTGATGGGCTCCGCGCTGTTGAAATGGGAAAATGCATTGACAGGAACTTCTATAACAGTGTAATTTACTCTGTCTCCCTGGCGGAACAACAGGCCATCCGCCCAATTAAATCAGCCCCAAAGACTCAATTATGGTACTCACAATAAAGGCCAATCCTGCGTACCTGTTAAACACTGAGGGGCATATTATCAACAGCCAGCGATAATTATCGCTAAGCGCGCTTAGCGCGATTTTAATTATCGCTGGATTACATCGCCGAGATAGCGCGTTATTATCAACGCCTATCTCCAATGCGATAAAAAATCCAGCGATAGCGGCGAAATGCGTGGCGATAAAACCACTGCGATAGGGAAATCCTTGATAATAGGGCAGGGTGGACTTATCCTGACAATCCACCTCCCATAGGATAATATAGCTAAGTCAGTTTTAAATCAGGCGTTCAGATACCAGCGATAATCGCGGATAGCGCTACTTTTATTATTGCTACGCGGGTTCGCGACCGGATTGACAATAGGGGGAAGTTGTGTTAGCGACAGTTTTCATGTTATTTTAGTAAGGAACGCCTACTTTGCATGTCATTAGCGAAAAATATCGCTGACATGCAAAGCGGCAGGATAACCGGCAGCTATCTCAAGGAAACAAGCGCTAACGCATGTTAGCGAGTCCTTGGTGATAGTGCGATAGAAATATCGCTGCTTTTCCGGCGATATGTGCCGGAAAAGCGGCGATACTTTCCTTGATAATATGCCCCTGAGTTATCTGCAGCAGGAGTAAGGGATACCTCTCATCTCGAGGGGGATTATGAACGCCACCTTTGTAGATGCGTGGATCTCACCCTGGCCCATGAAAACAGTAGACATACACAACTGCTGGGGTTTATAATAATAGGTTATTGATGATGTACAATCACCACACAAACCCTAGGTATCAGAATAGTGGAAAAATGTATAGCAATCTCAACAGGTATAATACAGAATAAGATGAACATTTTAAAAACCTTAAGCATTTTAAACTGTAGATCCCTACTATTTGTAATGCCTAACGTCTACTTTTATAATATTATCATCCTTGTGGGTATTGTTTTTGTTGAATGATTACTATTTAACCTAGCAATTTTATGCCAAGTCATGTATGATGTAGGCCTGGAAAAAAATTAAAATACACTGGCTTAATTCCCATGATTTAAGGAATTTCATGTTATGCTTTTAGGGAATTGCTTGAAATTACACTATTGCACCGCATTGGGCAGTTAAGAGACATTTGTGGTAAAAGTTACAGCAAACATGCCATTCAGAATAAACATGTACCACAAATGCATCAGAAACTCTAAATGACAGGTATGCATTTTGCCTAATTACGTGTAATTTCATATAATGGGGCTGATTATGATGTCAGTGGGTCCGACACCGACGGCACATCGGTGTCGAAGCCACCGACATCTGCCCCTGCGGTCTGCCCACCGCATTATAATGTGGCGGGCAGAGGCACCGGGCAGATGGACTATCCACGGTAATTCAGACGGGGTGAAGGAGTCAGTCGGTGTGTCGGAACGACAACATAATCCCTTAATGACGGCGGTTTCGCCGTCGTGATTATGATGTCCATTTCGGACAGCCATTCCATGCCGGTCTTTCCGACATGAAAAGACTGTTGGAAAGTGACATTGGGGGCCCCTAGTAGGGCCCACTTCACCCCTGGCCCTCCGCTATGGGGCCTGGGAGACTTATGGTGTCCCCCCAAACATCCCTGCCCCGTGTGGCAGGCACCATGAGGTGCCTGCCACACGGTGCAGGGATGTTTTACACATCAATTTCACAATGGCAGCTTGTGCTGCAGGCCTTTTCTGCCTGCCACACAAGCTGCCATAATGAAATAGATGTTTCTGACC
Organism: Calotriton arnoldi; assembly: GCA_963921515.1. Lineage (NCBI taxonomy): Eukaryota > Metazoa > Chordata > Amphibia > Caudata > Salamandridae > Calotriton > Calotriton arnoldi. The sequence continues at coordinate 59,933 of CAWUFW010021152.1, forward strand.
ACCCTATGGGCAGTCACATCCAAATTGGGATGTTGGAACAGCCAACCTATGGTCAAGTGGTTCCTTTCCAGCAACGGAGTACGCCCACATCGTAATAAGCACCAATGTTGCTGAATATTCACATAATCACACAATTTAATGTTTGTTACACCCCCTAGGTCTATCCCTACATACCTTAGACAGCTTCTGGGCCTGCAGTCGGACAATAGCCCTCTGACATTTTCCCCAAGCTACCACTCTTCTTGTCTTCTCCATCCAAATACTTGGGACCTTTATGCCTTTCTCCCCAGCGATTCTTTATGGAGAGGGAAGGTAGAGTTGTGCAGTTCCTCCTATCTGCTTCACAGAATAAATAATGCTTCAGTCAAGCAAATGTACTGAAACATGCTTTTTCCCACATTTGCTCTGCGCCTGGGCAAATAGCCTCGCAATATTGGTCACTATATGTAGCTGTCTAGACAGCAGAATAGAAGTTTCCTCTTAACTGCATTTCCGTTATTTCTATTAGAGCAACAAAAATAATACTTTGATCTTGCCCACTCTGTTAGCTACTATCACCATTCAAAGCATTAGTGTTCTAGGTTCTACATTTTGCACATACAAACTCTAATGAACTAGTGCTTTCATGTTTCTCATACAATTAGGCTTGATTTGTATGTAAGGCCCTGCCCAATACTTAAATGGTGCATGCTTGCTGAACAGAGATGTGATGGTACTTTGTTGCTTTGTGACAATCCTACCTCAAGTGATTTTCATGAAGGAATGCTTCTTGGATACTTTGTGATGACCATGATATTTCCCTTTTCCGTGTACCAAGCAGAGGTTGCCACTGGTCCTGAACACATGCTATGAGTGACAGGGCTGCTCATTCAGACAAAGACATCTTCTTCATTGTGTTCTTCTTTTATCCATTCAGGTTTTTCTGTCCCAAAAACATTCCTCTTTCTAAGGGGCACTTCCCATATACTTGTATGTTTGTTATTCATATAGGCCAGTTCCCAATAACCATGATGTCTGTCTGGCTACTATAATACATTGGCTTGGGCAAACTGCACAATGTGTTCCTCATTTGGACTAACTCTAAAGAAGCAAGAAAGAAGAGCTTCCTTTTCGAGGAAAAGCAAGAAGAACTGCATAGGCTCATAGTAAGTGTATTGCTTGCTTTGGATGTGCTAGGATTTTCTTGATGCAGTGTGACTAAAGTAAGGTGACGTGGGGTTCGTTTGTCACAAGCCTAGAGAATATGGTACCTTGTTATGTATTCCTATTAAAATCACATCAGATGCATAACAAATAATATTTTAACAAATCTTGTCAGACCTTGAGAACTAGGTGGGATTTAAACCCCAACCACGCACAGTACATTACTGCAACTTTGGTCAACAATAAAGAGCAAACTTTCAGCTAAAGTCCTTATCTGCTGATCCTTACCTGCTGATGGAGAAATTCCAGATCCAGCACATCAGCTCTGTCAAGGCATTGAGCAGCTGATTAGTGCATGAGTAGCACCGACAATCCAAAACCACCCGGAGCCCACAAACCTGAAAAATAAGTAAAGAAAATAGACAGATTTAGGTCTTTTCACAGTTAATACAGAGATTCACAAAACAATACATTTCAGAAAACATTAATTAATTGGGACTGCACTTTCCTACAGTCTAGATGGGGACTGCCGATCATCAGTTGACTGACTGCACCAGTCACAGTGGAGCCACTGAATGCAGCCTGCTATGACCATGAAAGAAAGACTGTGGAGGCACATCACAAAATGAAGCCTGCACTCAGCCCTGACAAACTCCACGGGAGACTGACGGTGTGCTGCAGCTATTGCAAGTGTGCGAGAGTACTGTCAGAGTATAAGGTGGCCCTTGAAAGACCTTGGGAAAACTCTTCCATTCCATGAAGAGCTAAATCTCTAGACTGATTGCACATAAACTGGAGGTGATTGAACAACACCTGAGCCTGATTCACGCTTCTCCTGATTACTCCTAAAGCAAAGGGGAAAACAGAACTAAGAGATAGAGCCTGAGAGAGTGAAAAAGAAGGTGGGGGGTAGGTGCAGTATCTAGAGACACTGACTCTTACATGAGTCTTGAAGTGTGTGTAGTATTTAATATGACTGTGTGATTAACATACTTTTCTTTATTGCAAGGTTAAGCACCTGGATGGGTATTCACTTTATTGGCTCTGCTGGTTGATTGTTGAAATCTGAGCTAGACTGCCTTCACACTACCTGCCGAAGATGCCTATCCTTCACTACCCTGAGAGTCAAGTGCTGAAAAAGTTGGACTTTCCCCCAGGGACATCAGTGACAAACAACGTCAACTCCCCAGGTTGAGGTACAGTAGTCCCTATGTTCCCTGTGTCCCCCCAAATGGGGTCTGATAGATGGGGTATTACATCCTCAGATTGAGAAGAATGTGACCATAATTATTAATGGTGGTGTTATCCTTCATGCTTATTGTTATAACCTAGGATGGCTGTGTCCCATGTTGACAAGATTGCTGCATGGTTGCTGTATGATGGGGAACTGTGTTGCCACTTAGACCTAATGTATCTATTAATGATGTAACATGTTTTTGAAAGATATGTATTGTGCCCTAAACAATCCCAATTAATACTCTAAGGATGGATTTAGTGGTGAGAAGTGTAACAGGTGACAGCCAACAACCCTACTTTTCCATGTGTTAGGATATGGGCTAACTCTGCAGCCACCATATATCAAACCTCCTTCCAAGTGTTTCTCCAAACAGATACAGCCGATATTGCTCACCGGCTGCCCCATGTAAAACAAACTAAAGTTGAATTGGGCATTTTGCCATTTTGGTCCGCTTTGCACATGTGCCAAACAATTAGCAGGGGATTTAAAAGGTAGAACTCTTTTACTGCAACCTCTGCAGGTCCTTAGCAACTACTTAACTATGTCATGGGAAATATATAAAATGTAATGCCCTCCATGTATGCACATTTTCTCTTGCTTCTATTACAACTAAATGTCAAGAGGGCACTTCTAAATTGTGCCATTGTGCCGCTTTTAGTACAGAAGATGAAATGTTATGTTATGTTATGCATTCTTATAAAGCGCATGGCTGCCCCAGCAACGGGGCGTCCCAGCACTAAGACAGATATGTGGCTACAGGGAAGAAAGACTAGGGATTAGAGAAGAGCCAGGTTTTAATCAGTTTTCTGAAAGCCCAGTGGTCTTGTGTGCCCCGAGCAGCGAGAGGGGCAGAGTTCCACAGGGCGGGTGCCATGGCCCTGAAAGAGCACCCCCCTGCTCTTAGCCTGCGCACTCGGGGGGTACAGGCTAGATGCAGATCAGCGGAGCGCAGGGCTCGAGTCGGTACATATGGTGAGCACAACCCGTGCAGAATTTGGGGGCCTTGGCCATGCAAGATCTTGTGCGTAGTACAGAGAGTCTTAAAATAGACTCTCTGTTCTATCGGCAGCCAGTGAAGACGTTGAAGAAAATTAGAGGCTTGGTAGTGCTTCGGTAGGGCAAAAAGCATACGCGCAGCCGCGTTCTGTGCCCGTTGGAGTCTTTTGGTTATGGCCTTATTCACGCCAAGTAAAAGCACATTGCAATAATCTAATTGGGACTGTACAATAGATTGGACAATCGTTTGACGGATGGATGCGTCGAAAAATCCCAGAATGGGTTTCAGGCCGCGTAAGAGACCGAAGCAAGTGCCTGCCACTTTTTTGGCTTGACTCTCAAATGAGAGGGCACTGTCCATCAGAACTCCTAAGTTCTTAACCACGGTTTTCGGTTGGGGAGGGGTACCCAAGGCCGTAGGCCACCATTGGTTGTCCCATCAATGGGCATCACGGCCCACCAGGAGCACCTCAGACTTGGTGGAGTTCAGTTGCAAGTAATTATCCGCCATCCAGTCAGAGATGGCCATAAGATCCTCTTGGAATTTAGCTTGGTCCTGTTTGGGGTAATTGGAGAAGGTGATTACCAATTGGGTATCATCGGCGTATGATACCATGTCGATGTTCCGTGCTTTGGCCAGGAGGGCACGGGGCGGACATAAACTTTAAATAACATGGGGCTTAGGGCAGAACCCTGGGGAACGCCTCAACCGAGAGGGTGAACTCTAAACAAAAAAGGGGGGGCAGATACCTGAAAGGAGTGATCGGTCAGAAAGGACGCAAACCAGGCCAGGACCTTGCCCTTGACCCTGATCTCCTCTAATCATTGTAGCAGAGTCCTATGGGAGACCGTGTCAAAGGACGCACTGAGGTCCAGTAGAATCAGTGCCGAGGTTTTGCCCTCATCCAGAGTGGCCCGTAGCTGCTCTGTGACTGCAAGTAGTGCAGATTCGGTACTGTGTCGGTGCCGAAAGCCATTTTGTGACCTGTCCAGGACCTCATTTACTTCCAGGTATTTAGTCAGAGCGATGTTAACATATGACTCCATGATTTTAGCTAAATATGGGAGCAGAGAAATTGGGCAGAAGTTCTCTGGCAGAGACGTATCAAGTGTTGGTTTTTTTAACAAAGGAATAACTTTTGCGTGTTTCCACGACTTAGGGATCACCGCCATTTGGAGTGACCTAATTATCAGCTCCCTGCCCTCAATCAAGAGGCAGTCGTGAAATTTCCTGAAAAGATCAGGTTTTAGAGGATCGTCGGGAGAGCCTGATTTTTCCTTGGCCGACAAAACGTCCATGTCTTTAGGAGACATGGGCGGAAGGTCTTGTAGGGAGTGGGATAGGGCTAACATAGTAGAATTCTCCAGAGGTTCGGAGGCATCCTTCCTCGGACCGAATGCACTATAAATACGTTCCACCTTGTTGATGAAATTTTTAGCCAATGACTCGCATTGTGCGTTGGAGGATATGGTGTTATTGACATCAGCCGGGGGTTTTCCCATATCTTTCATGAGGGAGAAAATGGTTTTGGTAGGATTGCTGCTCATCGTGATTATGTTAGCATAAAACATGGCCTTGGTCTTCCGGACTAGTTTATGGTATGCTTTGACTGTATTCCTATAGATAATTTTTGCTGTGAGGTCGTATGCATTTCTCCAGGCCCGTTCTAAGGTTTTACATTTTTTATTTTCCGCAATCAGGGCCTTTTTATACCAAGCGTGGGTTTGAGTGCGTTTGGCATGAGTCATTTTCATCGGAATACAGTGATCAAGTGCTTTATTGACCCATCCCCTAAACGCACTGTCAGCTGCCTCTAGGTCAGTAGGCCATTCTGGGCAATGCGAGTTTAGGGTGGATGTGAAAGTGGACGAGTCCAGTTTGTGCCAAGGGCGCTTCATAGAAGACTGATGGGGAGAGCGCAGAGGGGTGCCTGCTATACAGAGGCGCAAAGAGATGAGGGAATGATCCATCCAGAGCAAAGGGAGGGGTGGATTAGCCTCCAAGGTCTGGAGATTCGAGAATACGGGATCGAGTAGGTGATCTGCTGCATGTGTCGGTCCCTCCACTAACTGGGTTAGTTGGCAGGCATCCATATCACCCAGGAAGTTGATGATCTCCTGGGAATCTTAGCATTCCAGGTGCAGGTTGAGGTCTCCTATAATATTAAAATTGACTGCTTCTAGTATGAGTGTAGATGCAGTATTAACTAAGGCTTCTTGAAAGGCTTTTGAGGGACCTGGTGGACAGTAGATGAGAAGCACAGAAAGGGTAAAATTGTGGGACAAAGCAATTTTAAACAAGGCACTTTCACAGTCAGGGATAGTCTGTGGTGTGAGGGTGCATGAAAATGCTGATTTAAATATAACAGCTAAGCCTCCCCCCTCCCGCTTGTCCTATTCTGGGCGCGCAACGTATAGCCTGCAGGTAACGCCAGGGCCGGGATGGCCATGGAGTCAGTGGTAAGCCACGTTTCGGTGAGGAATAAAATATCCGGTGAGGATTCCTGAAGAAGATCTAATACCTCTGCATGATGTTTCACAAGAGATCTGCAGTTGAGGCTGTAAATGGTAAGATATTCCAGCCCTGGGGCCGAAGGGGATAGCCGAGATCCCGTCTCTACCCTAAATCCACATTTGTTGCACTGCCCGTGGGGAGAGTCAGGGTGCCATTTATATTGCGCACAGGGGGTCTTTAGATTGTAAAGCAAGCAGGCAGTCCCGTGTGTAGGCTTGCCTGCGGGGTGTCCCAGAGCCAGGGGTCCTGGCGTCTGGCGATGTCCAGGCGTGGACGGGCGCAGACGGGCTTGCCTTTGGCACGCCTTCAGCGCGCCAGGGGCGCGCCCGCTGTGCCCTCATGGTGCCATGTGTTTTAATGCCCCCCCGAACCGGAAGTAGAGAACGAGCTGGACCGCCAACCTCCGGAAGGCGCCCGGCTCGAAGGAGCAACAGAAATAGAAAAGAGACTCTCTCCACACAAACGGGAGACCCGTGGCGGACCGGAGAGCCCAGGAAGAGCAGAGTGCGCCCCCAGAGCAGGGGAGCTCGCCGAATAAAGTGCTTAGAGGAGTGCAATAATGCGGGTAAAATCGATTGAAGCACACTAATGTACTAAGTGCTAAGTGGAGTGCGATAATGCCGGTAATAACGATTAAAAGCACACTAATGTAAACAAATTACACAGACAACAACTTAAAACTTGCAGTAGCTTACATGAATTTTCTCCTTTACTGCCCTTCATACTCAGCATTGATGAGACTTTGATTTAGGCCACTGTTGGAATATGAAGTTGAGCTAGAAAATACGATCTTTGCAAAACCAGAGCATATTAAATTTGTATACTGCATCACTCATTATAGCATGTTGACCTGAGAAAAGGAAACCTTTGATATAAGTTTGATGTAATATAAACAAGCACAAATATGATTAATTCCTTAAGATTACTCCAGGATGGGGTATTTGGGTTAAATTTCATCAAACAGTAAGTGTAACTAGTTCCAGGGGCGGGGGCGAATTTTAGGATTATGTGAAGGGGTGGGCTGAGCTCATGCAGTTTTACTTCAAGGAATTCTGCTGAGTTGCATAAAAACGCAGTGAGATTCCGCAGAGTTCCGTGATTAGGCGAAATTCAGCATGTTGCGCTGCTCATGCTGATTTTTAGTGCCTGGGAGCTTGGCATGTGCTATAAAATCAGCGTGAATGGCACCACATGGTGTGCCAGAGGGTGCTACTTCTTTCTGCCGCTCGATTAGATTTTCTACTCGAGAGACAGCTTTCTCAATGTGAATGGTCACGACCTGCTGCGACCGCCCGTGTTGAGAAAATCTCTCCGGGAGGCGTTCTAGTGCCTGAAAATCGTGCTAGGGGATGCAAATTCTAGCTCACCAACTTAACATTGCACAGCTGCTCATGAGAAAAAACTCTGCCACATGGCACTTGGCGGAATATTGCAGGACCTCCATGATACTCACATAGCGCGGAGTGGGCAAAACTCTGCGAACTCCGCTGGCGGAGTGGAATTTTCCTCCCACCCCTAGTTATATACAGAGTTAGTATTTGTTTCGTGAATAATTATGTAATTATGTTTTTATGTATTTTGTGTTTGTGTACACTTGATGGAAATTGTATTTTTGGAATAATCATTGACTGATTATTCTTTGGTTCGCTCTTACCCTATGGTTCAGTTTTTCCATTTTGCAATTCTTTCAATTATGGAACAGCATTGTAGGTTTCAGGATTATGTACTTAATTAGAGCCAGGCCAGGAGGGCTTCTACTACGAATGCAATTTTGTCCATTTTCTGCTAATGCTGTAATATCTTTACTACTGGTGCAGCGAAAAGTTGCCAACTCTTTACACATCACTAAAACCCACATACAAATGATACCTGACACACAGAATGAACGCTGCACGAGTCCTACCTATCATAATGTTTCATTCACACATTGCATCCAACACTGCTATTTTAGAGAGTCCTTACAGTAGAATTAGCAGCTCTCATATATAAGATTTACTCATGTCAAAAGAAATGCATTTGATGTTCATCTTAAGAACTGTCTTCACTAAATAGAGATGCATTTAATAAAATTGATTTAGAAATAATCATTTGATGTTGATCAATAAAGTGACTGACATGTAATAATAAAATGTATATGCTTCATTGCAACAAAAAGGATTTACATTTATAACGCATGCTACATTGCAAAGATGAAATTAAGTAATGTGTAATTGTTTCCAAAAACCATACTCTTTAGTTCACTGCTGAAGCATTGCTCAAGATTTTTAAACGTGGGCTATATTGTCTTTGTAACTGTTGGATCTCGTTCTTAGCTCTTAATGATCCTTATGTGTGTACTATCTTAGCATAAGTCAAACGACAAAGGTCGTTGTTGGACTTGGCCCTTTTTGCAGGGTCATCCCTGAACTTTTTGCTTTTCTCCTAGCCTTTTTTCTGACATGGTGTTGGTGGTTTTAGGACTCTGGGCACTTTAGCACTGCTGTCCAGTGTAAAGTGCATGTGCTCTCTGTGGTAAACATGGTAAGATTGGTCTACACCTGTTTGGCATATTTAATTTACCTGTCAGTCCCTTGTAAAGTGGTATCTCAGATACCCGGGGCCAGTAAATTAAATGCTACTGGTGGGCTTGCAGCGCTGATTGCGCCACCCACCAAAGTAGCCTTTCAAACCTGTCTCAGGCCTCTGCCATTGCAGGGCCTGTGCGCGCAGTGTTACTGCCGCTGTGACGTGACACCTAAAGTGTGTGCCACGTCTGTGACCCCCCTTTTACTGCATCAGTCACCCCTAAGGTAGGCCCTAGCTAGCCCTATGGGCAGGGTCCATTGTAGGTAAAAGGTAGGACATACACCTTAAGTGTGTGACATGTCCTGGTAGTGACAAACAGCCATTTTGGTTTCTCACTGCTGTGAGGCTGCCCTCCCATAGGAATGCATTGGGGATTCCCTGATAAGTGTTTCAGTGCTAATTCCTGATATGAGAGGAGCAGCGTGGTCAAATATGGTATGGTTGGGATCGTAATAATAAATGCTGCGCAATGGTGTGCGCAGATTTATTATCACTATTTTAGAAGTGCCACTTTTAGAAGTTGGCATTTCTGTGTGCTATGTGTCTGTCTGCCTGATGTGGATTGTATGTCTGGCTTTGGAGTGACAGGGGCTAGTGAGATGTGTGTGGCTCCAGGGAGGGCATGGTGAGTCAGCGCTAGGCTGAATGGGAGATCTGCATTTGGAGTAGTGGGAGGAGTAGTCCCCTGACCCTGAATAGGTCTGTGCCTGCCTAGGTGAATGCTGGCTCCGCCCCCCTGTGGTGTGTCTGATGACAGAGCCCCAACCTGACAAAGGAGGGTGGGAGCCCTGTAAACAAAGTGCTCCACACCCCCCAGAACCAGTTAAGGCTGGATTTCCCCAAGTCTTGTGACAGGGCAGACAAAGAAAAGGTTGTATAAATACTGGGGCTGTGACCCCATGAAGTGGTGCTTTTTGTGCTTCCTTGTGACTTGCTGCTGCTGGGCCCCAGGAGGAACCTAAACTACAAAACCTCTAATCAGACCTATATTGCTTTAATGCTGACCCCTTCAGGTTCTATCCTGCCAACAACCTAATCATGAATCACTTGTACATCTGAATTATACCAATTACAAAATACTCATTTATGTTTTTTTATTTTCTTTAAAAATTCTCCATACATTTTTATCATTTTATATATATTTTTTTTTTTTTTTTTTTTTTTTTGGTTCACATTAGAAAAAAGTTTACATGAGTACAATTTATTTATGAAATATTCAATCAATGTGACACAAAAACATTACAAATAATGCATTATTGTAAACATTAAAGTTTATAACCCCACAGCAACCACCAATCATTCATTCACACCACACAAACTAATTCAAACATCCTACAATCATCCTAATATGAATAAAAACCACATGAGATTCAATCCTATGAGGGGTCTAAACAAATCGGTGGAGGGAAGACAAAGAGTTGGTAAAAAAGCGATGTCTGATGGTACTATTCCTCCAAAGATCTCTTCTCAGAGTTGGACTCGGTCTTGGTCTACGCGCGTTTCAGTGGACAAGCCACCTTCTTCAGGACCAAATAAAAGGGAGAGAAATCTCAGACCCAACAATAGCCGGGGGTTATCTGTAGGGTGTTAAAAACATTGATTTTAGTAATGATGGGGGAGTGGCAGGAACAAGCATCTAATTTCAATACAAAGTTGATACCAAATCAAATAATTACTTCATTTCCCACCCGTGGTTCCTCTCTTGAGGTGTTTCCTACGGTCAATAAGTGAATAGAAGTGGTAGTTCCCAATGTGATTTAACACAGCCATGAAAACTAGTTACCGTACAAATAGCCTACACCAAACACGAAAGAAGATGAAGAGAGACACTTAATTCATCCGTGCACTAAAGTGAGAAACATGTGAATAGAAAGAAATATGCAAGGAAAGCACATGCAACCGCTTTGAAAGCCAGAGATGGTCTACCTGCATATAAAAGTCAACCTGCATGAAAAAAATGTTTTTACATATATTTCTAGTCGTCTGGACAAGCTTTACGGCTGCAAGAAAGATTTGTTTGCGTACAATACGCACGACATCTAGGAAATAAAATAAAATAAAAATAAAAGACAGCTGAGTTGTCAAATACGTCAGGGGAATTATCCTGACTATTAATGGAGGCAGGGAGAAATAACTTACCCTATTGGATGGCTCACTGCTAAGTTCTTCTTCAAATCAGGGTATCTAGGACTCCTTATTACAGTAATGTAACAAACTAGGCCGGTAATTCCCTGTTGCTGTATATACGTGTTCATCAAACTAGTTAGCTACAGAGGGCAGAAGAAAACCAAGCCAAATCGTCACTAAGGCGCAAACTTTAGAGAATGTAAATATTTCCTAAATTCATGGTACTAACTAGAAAGATAGATAAGCACCCAGCCAAGGTTAGCCGTGTGAAGGAAGTGACTCTTGCAACACTGACAATAAGTTGTGATGCAAAAATGTTCCTAAATGCAAGCAGCACAGAGTATCATTTATATATCACCTATTTTGACCTCTCTAAAACTCATTTCGTAACGCTGCAGTGGTTAAATATGACCGAAAATTTACGGATTCCTGAATTTCCCAGCTGTTAATGTGCATAAATTGGTCGCCCAAATAGCACTATACATTCATTGTCCTACAGCTAGATAAAGCATATGATTCTGCTTCTTAATACTACATATGCAAATCTTGGGCATATTGCTAAAAACGGCACTATTCAATTTAACCTCTCTAAGGCTCATTTCGTAACGCTGCAATGGTTAAGTATGACCGAAAATTAACGGATTCCTGAATTTACCAGCTGTTAATGTGCATAAATTGGTCGACCAAATAGCACTATACATTCATTGTCCTACAGCTAGATAAAGCATATGATCCTGCTGCTTAATACTACATATGCGAATGTTGGGCGTATTGCTAAAAACGGCACTATTGACTATTTGGCGATGTTGAAAGCGGGAAACGCTCTGCAGTTACATAGTAAGGCTCTAAGACCATGTACTGAATAGTTAATCAAAGATTCATTAGAGATTAGTAAAAGCGGAACCCCCGATAAATCCTTACCTGCCATTATCGCTGTTTAACCGAGGCCCGTGATCCGCACTCGATAGGCGTTCGAGACGATAGTCAACAGGTTTAGCGTCTTTGCCGATTTTTAAATCTGATACTACGCTGTGATTGGTCAGACGAAGTTCACGAGACTAGGCGCGCTATTTCTCCCTTGAGTGAGTAATAATACACTGCGACTGTGGCCGCCATATTAGAGTGTCATTTGTGCCATACCATATTTAGTGAGAGTAGTTTGGATACAGATCTAAACAATAATTTTTATAAGGACTTAGATCAATAAATATACTAGTAATTTGGTGTAGAGGTCCTGCTCCAAGTTCCAGTAGATCTATCTGGTATACCTTGGGCGGCGATAGTAACTCCTAAAAACGCATCTAAACAACCTTGATGAAGTGCTAGCAGTATAGCTTAGATAAAATGCTACACTGTAGTTATTTGATCAAAACTTACGAAGAGAGCAAAGAGAAAATAGACGCTGTGTCTGTATCCCGATTATTAAATGGTCTAAGGCGATTCTAGCCGCCATCTTTAAATTTCTCTTAAACTGTCTACAGTTGGTAGTATAAAGATAGATTTTGCATATTTAAAATCTAGCAGAAGAAATGCTAAGTTATTAGAGATAACAATGGAATAAATAATAATAATACCAAAGAACACCTAATAACACAGACAATGCAATTGAAAGAGCGATATATTGACAATATGACTCTCTATTAGTGAGCCAAGATCCCTTGGTCATTTACTATATGGCGGATTGTTTAGAAACCCATGATCTACTGCATAGTTAGGCAAATTATGCCTAAACATAAGCAAACAAAAATGGACTCTGCATTTTATGCAGTTGATGATATGATCCATGCGCCATAGCAGCTATCTCACTATAAACATTTATCCTACTGTCCAAACTATCTCCTCATTAAGGCCTCTACGGACTGTGTCACAGTTGAAAATCCAAAACGTTTCCCTGTCTTTTTCTGACTTTTTCAGTATTATAACCCAGTTTGGTGACAACTTTCTCTAGAATCAACCATTTCAGCTCATCTTCGCTATGGTGCATGTCCAAAAGTGTCTTACCAACGGAGCTTGTATTTTGCCAGTCCTAATGGCTGATTTATGTTCTGATAGCCTACTTCGAAATTCCCTCCCTGTCTCGCCTATGTAACCGAGTCCACACGGGCACAGAATGAGATAGACTATGTTACTACTTCTGCAGTTGGTATGGCTTTTCAGTTTGCCTGTCTTAGTACCATAGGTCCATGTTTGTGTGGTAATAGCTGACGGGCAAGCATGACAGTTCCCACACCGGTGATTACCTAAAATGGGGGGTAGCCCATCAATTGTTTTTTGAACCTCTATTTTCTTGGGTGTTATTGTTCTACTATGCACTAGTTTATCTCTTAGATTTAAGTTTCTCCTGAAAGCCACAATCGGTTTCATCAGTGCCCTCTCTTCTTCGTTGATATTAAGAATTTTCCAGTTTCTATATAACACTTGTTGAATTTTGTTATTGAAACTGGAATGATTGACTACACAGACTAATTTTTCCAGAGGTTGTTTTTCTCTGCTCTCGATCAAAGTGTCTCTGTTGTAGTATTTGGCACGTTTCAGAGATTGTCGAACCAAACGTTTAGGGTAGCCTCTCAGGAGTAATCTATTCTGCAGTTGTTCAGCATGTAAAATAAATTCCTGCATATTAGTACAATTCCGCCGTATTCTCAAAAATTCTCCAAATGGAATTGAGTCTTTTTGGCAGGTCGGATGGAAACTACTATGTTGTAAGATAGTGTTTTTCGCTGTTGGTTTCCTATAGAGGCTCACCTCAATGTTTCCTTTTCCACTTTTGATCCAAATGTCCAGAAATTCAACTTTTTCGGATGAATATTTGGCTGTGAATTTAAGGTTCCTGTCACCAAGGTTGAGCCAATCAATAAATTGTAAAAGATCCTGCTCATTGCCTGACCAGATAAAAAAGATGTCGTCTATGAACCTATGCCAGGAATCTATGTTTTCATAAAAGGGGGCTATCTCGTTAAAGATGTGTTTAAGTTCGAATTCGCCCATGTAGATGTTCGCTACACTGGGGGCACAAGAAGCGCCCATGCTGGTCCCCTTGATCTGATGGAAAAGATAGTCCTTAAATTCAAAATAGTTACGGTGTAGTACAATATCTAGACACTCAAGAATAAAGTTGTTTGGTCTCTCTCCAGGGACTCTAGCTAATAGGGTTGCCACTGCCTCTATTGCTAGGTCTTGGGGGATGTTAGTGTATAGAGATACTATATCTAGGGTAACCAGAAACTGAATATCACCATTAAAGGGTTTATGTTCTATGGTCGATATCATGTGCCCAGTGTCTCTTATATAGGAAGCATACTGTCTGGTCAAGGGACACAGAAACGCATCCACATATTGTGAAAGTGGTTCAGTACAAGAGTTGATAGATGAGACAATTGGTCTCATAGGTGGATCTGTTATATTTTTATGCATCTTGGGAACTCCATATAAAGCAGGAATTACTGCATTGTTTTTATTAAGGAAATCATATTCCTTTTGACAAATATACCCATCACTAAAAGCTTTCGCTGTGCTGGTCTCTATTAATGTTTTTAGATCTGTAAGAACAGATCTGTGAGTCCGCTGGTAATGTTCAGGTATTGCCAGCATAGATTCCATTTTCTCTGAATAAGCATCACTGTCCATGATCACTATGCCACCTGCCTTATCACATGGTTTGATGGTAATACGTGTATTGTTTTGTAAGCTAGTAAGTGCTTTTCTTTCAGGAAATGTCAGGTTTGGGATTGTTTTCGGAACATATTTGGTAATTTTCTCAATTTCCTTTAAGACAGATTTCTCAAAAACTGCCACTTCTGGCCCTACCATATCTAAGGATGGAGTAAAATTGGAAGGAGGCTTACATCCCGAATAGTTGATCTCTTGCTCGGATGGATTGCTGTTGGCCATGTACCTTTTTAACCGAATTTTTCGGAAAAAAGAAAAAAGGTCTTTATTCAATTTAAAGATGTCAGGCTGTGTACTGGGAACAAACGACAGTCCTTTACTCAAAATGTCAGTTTCTTCCACAGAAAGCACATGATTTGAAAGATTAAAGATAGGGATGTTATCTACTTTTGGAGTATTCCTATCTAGGATTTCCAATATTGGTGGTTCCGCGTCCGCATATACGGTTGCGGAAGTACTGGCTCTGTCTGGGGGTAATGATTCCTTTCTTGTCTCTGAAATCTTACACGACCTCTGCCCCTGCCTCGCTGTAAAAAAGGCGACTGTTCTTGTTGGTATTGATTTTGGAATTGGCCTCTATATTGTCTGTAATTGTTAGGAGTCCCCTCATTTGCGGTCGGGCCTTCATAGTCCGAATCTGATGAATTGGTATCAGAAAAGGTCAGGGTTTTCTGTCTTCTGTAGGCACGTGTATTATTTGCACCAGTAATGAAATGATCTTCTTGATAATAGGTGCTTTGGAGATAAGGATATACCTTTTCTAGTGTAAACCACCGAATATCTTTTTTCAGCTTATCTGTTTTTTTCTTTATCAAATATTCTTCAAACTCATGAAGCTCCTGGTTGATGTTAAGTAGTTTGTCCTTTGCTTCATCTACGCTGGTATTCTTTTTAAGTTTTTCTTCTAATTCCAAGATCTCTTGATTGAGGATCTGCATCATCTCTTTAACTGTCTCTATAATGAGGATCATCCAGTCCCTGGAGCAACGGTTCGCAATGTGCGACCATCGCTCCAGGAACTGGCGTACCTCAACAAACAGAGCTGGGACGTTTCTAACTCTTAAACCAGAAGGTATCGCCCCTGCCTTCAAATACTCAAGCATAAAGTGGGCATGGGACTCCATTCTTTTAGCTTTTTTCCTTAAGTTCTGAAGTTTCATCCATTCGCTATTATCACTTGTTGTGTCTCTACTGTCTCTATTGGTACCTGCTATTTGCCCAACAAGTGCTGAGAACAATTCATCCGTAAACCCGAACTTTTTAAAACCTTCCATGTCAGCTGAAAACCAAAATAACAAAAAAGAAAAAAGAAATTAAGAAAAAGAAGTTAGTGTAAAGACCCTTCACCTGGAGTGAGACACTCACTCTGTGTAAATTACCATGTAAACCACTGCACTAGATTATTAACCAATACTAGGAATCATACGGGAAGGAATGAAGTCACAACAACACCTTAAAGGGTTGTAAAGCCTGCGGTAAAGACCGAGAAAGATAACTGGAAGAACAAAAGGCCCCCCCTAAAAATACTTTAGGTCCTAGAGGAGAGGGGAAAGACAAACTTAAACTACAAAACCTCTAATCAGACCTATATTGCTTTAATGCTGACCCCTTCAGATTCTATCCTGCCAACAACCTAATCATGAATCACTTGTACATCTGAATTATACCAATTACAAAATACTCATTTATGTTTTTTTATTTTCTTTAAAAATTCTCCAAAGACATTTTTATCATTTTATATATATATATATTTTTTTTTTTTGGTTCACATTGGAAAAAAGTTTACATGAGTACAATTTATTTATGAAATATTCAATCAATGTGACACAAAAACATTACAAATAATGCATTATTGTAAACATTAAAGTTTATAACCCCACAGCAACCACCAATCATTCATTCACACCACACAAACTAATTCAAACATCCTACAATCATCCTAATATGAATAAAAACCACATGAGATTCAATCCTATGAGGGGTCTAAACAAATCGGTGGAGGGAAGACAAAGAGTTGGTAAAAAGCGAAGTCTGATGGTACTATTCCTCCAAAGACCTCTTCTCAGAGTTGGACTCGGTCTTGGTCTACGCGCGTTTCAGTGGACAAGCCACCTTCTTCAGGACCAAATAAAAGGAGAGAAATCTCAGACCCAACAATAGCCGGGGGTTATCTGTAGGGTGTTAAAAACATTGATTTTAGTAATGATGGGGGAGTGGCAGGAACAAGCATCTAATTTCAATACAAAGTTGATACCAAATCAAATAATTACTTCATTTCCCACCCGTGGTTCCTCTCTTGAGGTGTTTCCTACGGTCAATAAGTGAATTCGAAGTGGTAGTTCCCAATGTGATTTAACACAGCCATGAAAACTAGTTACCGTACAAATAGCCTACACCAAACACGAAAGAAGATGAAGAGAGACACTTAATTCATCCGTGCACTAAAGTGAGAAACATGTGAATAGAAAGAAATATGCAAGGAAAGCACATGCAACCGCTTTGAAAGCCAGAGATGGTCTACCTGCATATAAAAGTCAACCTGCATGAAAAAATGTTTTTATATATATTTCTAGTCGTCTGGACAAGCTTTACGGCTACAAGAAAGATTTGTTTTGCGTACAATACGCACGACATCTAGGAAATAAAATAAAATAAAAATAAAAGACAGCTGAGTTGTCAAATACGTCAGGGGAATTATCCTGACTATTAATGGAGGCAGGGAGAAATAACTTACCCTATTGGATGGCTCACTGCTAAGTTCTTCTTCAAATCAGGGTATCTAGGACTCCTTATTACAGTAATGTAACAAACTAGGCCGGTAATTCCCGTTGCTGTATATACGTGTTCATCAAACTAGTTAGCTACAGAGGGCAGAAGAAAACCAAGCCAAATCGTCACTAAGGCGCAAACTTTAGAGAATGTAAATATTTCCTAAATTCATGGTACTAACTAGAAAGATAGATAAGCACCCAGCCAAGGTTAGCCGTGTGAAGGAAGTGACTCTTGCAACACTGACAATAAGTTGTGATGCAAAAATGTTCCTAAATGCAAGCAGCACAGAGTATCATTTATATATCACCTATTTTGACCTCTCTAAAACTCATTTACGTAACGCTGCAGTGGTTAAATATGACCGAAAATTAACGGATTCCTGAATTTCCCAGCTGATAATGTGCATAAATTGGTCGCCCAAATAGCACTATACATTCATTGTCCTACAGCTAGATAAAGCATATGATTCTGCTTCTTAATACTACATATGCAAATCTTGGGCATATTGCTAAAAACTGCACTATTCAATTTAACCTCTCTAAGGCTCATTTCGTAACGCTGCAATGGTTAAGTATGACCGAAAATTAACGGATTCCTGAATTTACCAGCTGTTAATGTGCATAAATTGGTCGACCAAATAGCACTATACATTCATTGTCCTACAGCTAGATAAAGCATATGATCCTGCTGCTTAATACTACATATGCGAATGTTGGGCGTATTGCTAAAAACGGCACTATTGACTATTTGGCGATGTTGAAAGCGGGAAACGCTCTGCAGTTACATAGTAAGGCTCTAAGACCATGTACTGAATAGTGAATCAAAGATTCATTAGAGATTAGTAAAAGCGGAACCCCCGATAAATCCTTATCTGCCATTATCGCTGTTTAACCGAGGCCCGTGATCCGCACTCGATAGGCGTTCGAGACGATAGTCAACAGGTTTAGCGTCTTTGCCGATTTTTAAATCTGATACTACGCTGTGATTGGTCAGACGAAGTTCACGAGACTAGGCGCGCTATTTCTCCCTTGAGTGAGTAATAATACACTGCGACTGTGGCCGCCATATTAGAGTGTCATTTGTACCATACCATATTTAGTGAGAGTAGTTTGGATACAGATCTAAACAATAATTTTTATAAGGACTTAGATCAATAAATATACTAGTAATTTGGTGTAGGGGTCCTGCTCCAAGTTCCAGTAGATCTATCCGGTATACCTTGGGCGGCGATAGTAACTCCTAAAAACGCATCTAAACAACCTTGATGAAGTGCTAGCAGTATAGCTTAGATAAAATGCTACACTGTAGTTATTTGATCAAAACTTACGAAGAGAGCAAAGAGAAAATAGACGCTGTGTCTGTATCCCGATTATTAAATGGTCTAAGGCGATTCTAGCCGCCATCTTTAAATATCTCTTAAACTGTCTACAGTTGGTAGTATAAAGATAGATTTTGCATATTTAAAATCTAGCAGAAGAAATGCTAAGTTATTAGAGATAAAAATGGAAAAAATAATAATACCAAAGAACACCTAATAACACAGACAATGCAATTGAAAGAGCGATATATTGACAATATGACTCTCTATTAGTGAGCCAAGATCCCTTGGTCATTTACTATATGGCGGATTGTTTAGAAACCCATGATCTACTGCATAGTTAGGCAAATTATGCCTAAACATAAGCAAACAAAAATGGACTCTGCATTGTATGCAGTTGATGATATGATCCATGCGCCATAGCAGCTATCTCACTATAAACATTTATGTGACTGTCCAAACTATCTCCTCATTAAGGCCTCTACGGACTGTGTCACAGTTGAAAATCCAAAACGTTTCCCTGTCTTTTCTGACTTTTTCAGTATTATAACCCAGTTTGGTGACAACTTTCTCTAGAATCAACCATTTCAGCTCATCTTCGCTATGGTGCATGTCCAAAAAGTGTCTTACCAACGGAGCTTGTATTTTGCCAGTCCTAATGGCTGATTTATGTTCTGATAGCCTACTTCGAAATTCCCTCCCTGTCTCGCCTATGTAACCGAGTCCACACGGGCACAGAATGAGATAGACTATGTTACTACTTCTGCAGTTGGTATGGCTTTTCAGTTTGCCTGTCTTAGTACCATAGGTCCATGTTTGTGTGGTAATAGCTGACGGGCAAGCATGACAGTTCCCACACTGGTGATTACCTAAAATGGGGTCAAGGGACACAGAAACATATTGTGAAAGTGGTTCAGTACAAGAGTTGATAGATGAGACAATTGGTCTCATAGGTGGATCTGTTATATTTTTATGCATCTTGGGAACTCCATATAAAGCAGGAATTACTGCATTGTTTTTATTAAGGAAATCATATTCCTTTTGACAAATATACCCATCACTAAAAGCTTTCACTGTGCTGGTCTCTATTAATGTTTTTAGATCTGTAAGAACAGATCTGTGAGTCTTAATATCAACGAAGAAGAGAGGGCACTGATGAAACCGATTGTGGCTTTCAGGAGAAACTTAAATCTAAGAGATAAACTAGTGCATAGTAGAACAATAACACCCAAGAAAATAGAGGTTCAAAAACAATTGATGGGCTACCCCCATTTTAGGTAATCACCGGTGTGGGAACTGTCATGCTTGCCCGTCAGCTATTACCACACAAACATGGACCTATGGTACTAAGACAGGCAAACTGAAAAGCCATACCAACTGCAGAAGTAGTAACATAGTCTATCTCATTCTGTGCCCGTGTGGACTCGGTTACATAGGCGAGACAGGGAGGGAATTTCGAAGTAGGCTATCAGAACATAAATCAGCCATTAGGACTGGCAAAATACAAGCTCCGTTGGTAAGACACTTTTGGACATGCACCATAGCGAAGATGAGCGGAAATGGTTGATTCTAGAGAAAGTTGTCACCAAACTGGGTTATAATACTGAAAAAGTCAGAAAAGACAGGGAAACGTTTTGGATTTTCAACTGTGACACAGTCCGTAGAGGCCTTAATGAGGAGATAGTTTGGACAGTCACATAAATGTTTATAGTGAGATAGCTGCTATGGCGCATGGATCATATCATCAACTGCATACAATGCAGAGTCCATTTTTGTTTGCTTATGTTTAGGCATAATTTGCCTAACTATGCAGTAGATCATGGGTTTCTAAACAATCCGCCATATAGTAAATGACCAAGGGATCTTGGCTCACTAATAGAGAGTCATATTGTCAATATATCGCTCTTTCAATTGCATTGTCTGTGTTATTAGGTGTTCTTTGGTATTATTATTATTTTTTCCATTTTTATCTCTAATAACTTAGCATTTCTTCTGCTAGATTTTAAATATGCAAAATCTATCTTTATACTACCAACTGTAGACAGTTTAAGAGATATTTAAAGATGGCGGCTAGAATCGCCTTAGACCATTTAATAATCGGGATACAGACACAGCGTCTATTTTCTCTTTGCTCTCTTCGTAAGTTTTGATCAAATAACTACAGTGTAGCATTTTATCTAAGCTATACTGCTAGCACTTCATCAAGGTTGTTTAGATGCGTTTTTAGGAGTTACTATCACCGCCCAAGGTATACCAGATAGATCTACTGGAACTTGGAGCAGGACCCCTACACCAAATTACTAGTATATTTATTGATCTAAGTCCTTATAAAAATTATTGTTTAGATCTGTATCCAAACTACTCTCACTAAATATGGTATGGCACAAATGACACTCTAATATGGCGGCCACAGTCGCAGTGTATTATTACTCACTCAAGGGAGAAATAGCGCGCCTAGTCTCGGGAACTTCGTCTGACCAATCACAGCGTAGTATCAGATTTAAAAATCGGCAAAGACGCTAAACCTGTTGACTATCGTCTCGAACGCCTATCGAGTGCGGATCACGGGCCTCGGTTAAACAGCGATAATGGCAGGTAAGGATTTATCGGGGGTTCCGCTTTTACTAATCTCTAATGAATCTTTGATTCACTATTCAGTACATGGTCTTAGAGCCTTACTATGTAACTGCAGAGCGTTTCCCGCTTTCAACATCGCCAAATAGTCAATAGTGCCGTTTTTAGCAATACGCCCAACATTCGCATATGTAGTATTAAGCAGCAGGATCATATGCTTTATCTAGCTGTAGGACAATGAATGTATAGTGCTATTTGGTCGACCAATTTATGCACATTAACAGCTGGTAAATTCAGGAATCCGTTAATTTTCGGTCATACTTCACCATTGCAGCGTTACGAAATGAGCCTTAGAGAGGTTAAATTGAATAGTGCCGTTTTTAGCAATATGCCCAAGATTTGCATATGTAGTATTAAGAAGCAGAATCATATGCTTTATCTAGCTGTAGGACAATGAATGTATAGTGCTATTTGGGCGACCAATTTATGCACATTAACAGCTGGGAAATTCAGGAATCCGTTAATTTTCGGTCATATTTAACCACTGCAGCGTTACGAAATGAGTTTTAGAGAGGTCAAAATAGGTGATATATAAATGATACTCTGTGCTGCTTGCATTTAGGAACATTTTTGCATCACAACTTATTGTCAGTGTTGCAAGAGTCACTTCCTTCACACGGCTAACCTTGGCTGGGTGCTTATCTATCTTTCTAGTTAGTACCATGAATTTAGGAAATATTTACATTCTCTAAAGTTTGCGCCTTAGTGACGATTTGGCTTGGGTTTCTTCTGACCTCTGTAGCTAACTAGTTTGATGAACACGTATATACAGCAACGGGAATTACCGGCCTAGTTTGTTACATTACTGTAATAAGGAGTCCTAGATACCCTGATTTGAAGAAGAACTTAGCAGTGAGCCATCCAATAGGGTAAGTTATTTCTCCCTGCTCTCCATTAATAGTCAGGATAATTCCCCTGACGTATTTGACAACTCAGCTGTCTTTTATTTTAATTTTATTTTATTTCCTAGATGTCGTGCGTATTGTACGCAAACAAATCTTTCTTGCAGCCGTAAAGCTTGTCCAGACGACTAGAAATATATATAAAAACATTTTTTTCATGCAGGTTGACTTTTATATGCAGGTAGACCATCTCTGGCTTTCAAAGCGGTTGCATGTGCTTTCCTTGCATATTTCTTTCTATTCACATGTTTCTCACTTTAGTGCACGGATGAATTAAGTGTCTCTCTTCATCTTCTTTCGTGTTTGGTGTAGGCTATTTGTACGGTAACTAGTTTTCATGGCTGTGTTAAATCACATTGGGAACTACCACTTCTATTCACTTATTGACCGTAGGAAACACCTCAAGAGAGGAACCACGGGTGGGAAATGAAGTAATTATTTGATTTGGTATCAACTTTGTATTGAAATTAGATGCTTGTTCCTGCCACTCCCCCATCATTACTAAAATCAATGTTTTTAACACCCTACAGATAACCCCCGGCTATTGTTGGGTCTGAGATTTCTCTCCTTTTATTTGGTCCTGAAGAAGGTGGCTTGTCCACTGAAACGCGCGTAGACCAAGACCGAGTCCAACTCTGAGAAGAGGTCTTTGGAGGAATAGTACCATCAGACATCGCTTTTTACCAACTCTTTGTCTTCCCTCCACCGATTTGTTTAGACCCCTCATAGGATTGAATCTCATGTGGTTTTTATTCATATTAGGATGATTGTAGGATGTTTGAATTAGTTTGTGTGGTGTGAATGAATGATTGGTGGTTGCTGTGGGGTTATAAACTTTAATGTTTACAATAATGCATTATTTGTAATGTTTTTGTGTCACATTGATTGAATATTTCATAAATAAATTGTACTCATGTAACCTTTTTTCTAATGTGAACCAAAAAATATATATAAATATATAAAATGATAAAAATGTCTTTGGAGCATTTTTAAAGAAAATAAAAAAACATAAATGAGTATTTTGTAATTGGTATAATTCAGATGTACAAGTGATTCATGATTAGGTTGTTGGCAGGATAGAACCTGAAGGGGTCAGCATTAAAGCAATATAGGTCTGATTAGAGGTTTTGTAGTTTAAGTTTGTCTTTCCCCTCTCCTCTAGGACCTAAAGTATTTTTAGGGGGGGCCTTTTGTTCTTCCAGTTACCCCAGGAGGAACCGCCACGAGGGACTGCCTCCCTGCTGGAGGGCCCTGTGAGCTGGCCTGCCTGGGCCCAGCCTTTGCCCTGGAACTGTTGGGGGCACAGCGCCTCGTGAGCGCTGCACCTTTACTGTTGGTGACTCCAGGACAGGAGGAGTGCCTGTGCCTCTGCAGCGCTGAGCTGCGATCGATTCCGAGGGAATCCCGACGTGGGGATTCCCCCGCATTGCTGGCTTTGGTGGGAGTCCACCCCGCATTGAAGCTTACTTAATAGCGGGAGCCCACCCCTGCGTTTGTGCTCCTTTGAGCGGGAGCCTACCCCGCATTTCGGTGCGCTCTTGGCGGGAGCCCACCCCGCATGGATGTTTATTTAGCAGCAAGAGCCCACCCCGCATTTGCCAGGAATCACCGCCACGGCCCGACCCGAAACGAAGAAGAGAGAGCCGCCGCAACGCGACCCAGAAGCCAGGCAAAGAGCCGCCTGGTTGTGGGCGGAGCCTCGCATGACCGTCAGGAAGCCGAGCGCCCAAGCAGAGAGACGCTACTGCCAAGCCTGAAGTCCAGGCGGGAGCCTACCCCGCGCTGGTGAATCCCTGGAGAAACTGGAGACTTCGCTCCAGTTCCCGCGCAGCGCAGAAAGTGGTGTGGCTGCCCGAGGAGACCGGAGGAGTCTGCAGAGACCGTCCTGATGAGTGGGGCTTAAGTCTGTGCGCATTGGTGGTGCCGATCGAGGGCACCGGGAAGAGGCACCGGAATAGTCCCAGAGGAAGGGGCTCGTGGGGCACATTGTTTTTAGGGTCCCAGTGGGGCTCAGGCAGGCACAGTTGGTGCCAGTGGTCTATTTCTCCTACAGCTGCACCGCGCAGAGAGCGGGCAGCTGCAACGTGGGGCATTTTTCCATTTCTGAAGATGAAGGAGTGAGATACGCTTCTCTGCCCCAGCGCATTGGGCACTTTGCTTTTGCTGCCTTGGCAGCCCTAGGGCCACTTGGAAGGCTCTAGAATTGCACCCTGACATTCTGGACAAAGGGCATTTGGGCCCCACAGAAGGCCAGTTGGCCAGGGGTCAGTTGCAGGTTGGTAGGGCGCAAGGCCCTAATGTGATCTCATGCACTCATGACTATTGCATAATGGGTTTATGCTTGTGATGCCTATGACATAATGTGTTTATGCTTAGGATGTTTATGCATAAGGTGTTTATGCCTACAGAGATTGCATAATGTGGGTATGCTGATGATTATGCCTAATGCTGATGTGATAATGCTGAGTACACTATTTTGCCAGTAGTTACTGGTTGTGATATTTTTACTACTTGTGCTTGTGATGGTTCTGACAGTGGCCCGATTGGCCCTGTCGTGTATATAATCCCCTGTGAATAATGCCTAGTGCCAGTTGGCACAGTGTACATGTGTGATTATGATTCTAATGTGTTTATGATAATACAAAGGCTATTTTTGATATAACCTTGTGTGGAGTTTCTTTTGTAGTGTGCCTAGTGTGTTGCTGCTGTGTGAGTGTGTTGCGCAAACGCTTTACACATTGCCTCTGGGATTAGCCTGACTGCTCGTGCCAAGCTACCAAGTGGGTGAGCAGGGGTTATCTTCAGGGTGTAACTCCCTTGCCCTGACTAGAGTGGTGGTTTCTGCCTGGCTTAGGCGCATGCCCTAGCCAACCAGAAATCCCATTTCTAACATTGGTTGTCAGCGGTGAGGATAGGACTTGCGTTTGCGCAGTACCACAGCGACAACTGGTTGCACTACAAACTCTGCATTTAGATAATCACAGGTTTGGGGATTATTTTTCCTGAGTTTTGTTTTTCTCCTGAAAGTGTCATTTTTTAATTGTGTTCTCCTGTTGCACTGTGGGTTGTGTATCTTGCCAAGATGGGGTTAGTCTATAATGAGGATGACCTTTTGGAGTACACCCGGGAGGAGTTAGAGGAATTCTGCAGAGAGAGGGGGATACCAATAGTGGGTAACATCCTCAGAAAACTGTTCCTCTATGAAGCCCTCCGCAAGGGAGAACCCTTAGAGCCCTGGGGGGACCTTTCAGATTACCCCTCCGCATACCTAAGTGATGGTTTTGAGGGAGGTCTTGAAGAGTCTGCACAGGAGGTAGAAAATGACAGGGCAGGGACGCCAGTAGGTAGTGAGGACCCCATAGACAGGGAGTCCCTTGCTGGGTCCAGTGCCGGGGCAGTGCCCCATCCCTTTCCGTGTCCCCAGAGGAGTGGGTAGATAGGAGAGAAGAAAGGGAGCATCAGCTGGCTTTGGACACGCTCCAGTCGGAGTATGCCAAGGAGATAGCTCGGCTGGGTTTGGAGGAGAAAAAGGCCTTGTTGGCCCAGGAGTTGAGTCTCAAGGCGTTGGTCCTTGAAGAGAAAAAGCTAGAGACCGAGAGCGTCTTAGCGCAGGAGAGGATGGCGGAGGCAGAGAGGGCCTTTGCCAGAGAGAAACTAACTCTGGAGGGTAGATTGTCCCCTGAGAGTAGTTGTAGTTGTCTGGATTCACCAGTGAGGGTGGGGTCCAGTGGTGGCAGCAATATGGAGTCCAGTGCAGGAAGTCCCATTCCCAGATCCCAGAGCATGGTACCTAGTTCCCAGGAAGAGGGTCTCACACCTGAAGGGTATAGGTTGAGGTTCAGGGGCAGTAGGAAACTGTATCACCAGTCTTGGGGGGAGTTTGTGGATGAATGTTGTGATGCGCTGGAAGGTTGGGTGATGGGTAGCACGGCAAATGATTTTGAAGGGCTGTTCAATCTGGTTGTCAGAGAGCAAATGTTCAGTAATTGTTTTACGGGGTTACGCCAACACCTGTTAGAGTGTGAGTTCTCTGATCCCAGGGAGCTTGCACATGAGGCAGACCTCTGGCTGTGTGACGGAGGGTCTGAAGAGGCATTGGGGAGTGATCCTAAAAGGAGTGGCTCAGGTATCTTCCGGTCCTGTGTGTGGGGAGAGGTTCAGAGTAGCCCAGCTAGGTCCCGGTGTAGTGGGAGGGGTGTAGGGGCTCACGTCCTGTCTCAGTGGAGAAGGAGTGAGTGTGGGCTGTGTCCCAAGGTGCCCGAAACCCAGTCTAAGGGCCTGGAGGGTTCCCTAAGGGAACGCCAGGTGGGGGCCTAGGATATACTAGTAAGCCATTTGAGGGGGATCTCCTAGTGTCAGGAGAACCTGGAGCGTCTGTAAACTGAGCTCCAGTGGTTCTGGTGTCTGTGGTGCCGCTTCTAAGTGGAGGGTGCAGAAGTCCAGATTGAGGGGTGAGAGGGGGATGTGTTCCCCAGTGGGAGAACCAGTGGGTCAGGGGCCAGCCAGAAGGGCTGAGCCTCCTAGGAGTGACCATGGTGACACCACTTATGTCCTGGGGGATCTTCGCGCACTGTCAGATGGACTTGGGTCAGGAGATCTGCACCAGGCAGACTGTCACGCAGCACATGAGGTTTGTGTTACCCTCAGGGGGAAGCTGTGTGCCCCCAGAAGTCCTGGTGTGCCAGGCAAGTGTTCAACCGCGGGGTTTAGTCCCTGGGTTGGGAGGCCAGGTTTAGGTTCTGCCTGACCTGAAGGGAAGGACATCTGTAACCAGTGTCCTGACCGGTTTGACTTCTAGGGGTACCACTCCAGGTGGGAGGGTGCAGAACTCTGGAAGGGGGTGCAGAGGGAGGGATTCCTCGTCTCTGACCCTGGTGCAACCTGAGGGTTTAGATCCTAGGTTGGGAGACCAGTTGCTGGAGAGAGGTCCTGAACTGGTGGGAGAGTTGTGTTCTGAGGATGCCTCTCCAAGGAGGAGAGTGCGGAACCCCAGAAGGAGAGGTAGGGGGAGGAGAGCCTCGCCCGTGACCTCTGGTCAGCATGAGGGTGCGGACCCTAGGTTGGAGGATCAGTGGCAGTTTAGAACTGCACTGATGAGAGGAAGAGTGGAGAATGTGTATTATGTACCAGGGGTTACTGCCCCCCACTCTGTGGAATGGCAAGGACCGGAGATATCTGGATGGCCTAGGGCCTGGTCCTGGCCGCGGACAACTAGGGAGTACCAGTGGGGTAGCTTAGTTGGCCCTGGGAGCTTTGACAGAGGGAACCACATGAGTTCAGAATGGCATAGAACTGGAGTGTGCCCCTGCTGTTGCGGGCCACGTCCGTGTTTTATCGCCCAAAGCAGGGAAGTCCATCAAGGTGGTGATTGGTCTACCCTGCGTTTTGGCTGGAAGGGGGTTGTGTTGTACTTGGCCTTTTTTGCAGGGTCATCCCGAAACGTTTTGCTTTCCTCCTAGCCTTTTTTCTGACATGGTGTTGGTGGTTTTAGGACTCTGGGCACTTTAGCACTGCTGTCCAGTGTAAAGTGCGTGTGCTCTCTGTGGTAAACATGGTAAGATTGGTCTACACCTGTTTGGCATATTTAATTTACCTGTCAGTCCCTTGTAAAGTGGTATCTCAGATACCCGGGGCCAGTAAATTAAATGCTACTGGTGGGCTTGCAGCGCTGATTGCGCCACCCACCAAAGTAGCCTTTCAAACCTGTCTCAGGCCTCTGCCATTGCAGGGCCTGTGCGCGCAGTGTTACTGCCGCTGTGACGTGGCACCTAAAGTGTGTGCCACGTCTGTGACCCCCCTTTTACTGCATGTCAGTGACCCATAAGGTAGGCCATAGCTAGCCCTATGGGCGGGTGCATTGTAGGTAAAAGGTAGGACATGTACCTTAAGTGTGTGACATGTCCTGATAGTGACAAACAGCCATTTTGGTTTCTCACTGCTATGGGGCTGCCCTCCCATAGGAATGCATTGGGAATTCCCTGATAAGTGTTTCAGTGGTAATTCCTGATATGAGAGGAGCAGCGTGGTTAAGTTTGGTATGGCTGCAATAGTAATAATAAATGCTGCACAATGGTGTGCGCAGATTTATTATCACTATTTTAGAAATGCCACTTTTAGAAGTTGACATTTCTGTGTGCTATGTGTCTGCCTGCCTGATGTGGATTGCATGTCTGGCTTTGGAGTGACAGGGGCTGGTGAGGTGTGTGGCTCCAGGGAGGGCAGGGTGAGTCAGCGCTAGGCTGAATGGGAGATCTGCATTTCGAGCAGTGGGAGGAGTAGTACCCTGACCCTGAATAGGTCTGTGCCTGCCTAGGTGAATGCTGGCTCCGCCCCCTGTGGTGTGTCTGATGACAGAGCCCCCACCTGACAAAGGAGGAGTGGAGCCCTGTAAACAGAGTGCTCCAAAACCCCCAGAACCAGTTCAGGCTGGATTTCCCCAAGCCCTGTGCCAAGGGCAGACAAAAGAAAATGTTGTATAAATACTGGGGCTGTGACCCCATGAAGTGGTGCTTTTTGTGCTTCCTTGTGACTTGCTGCTGCTGGGCCCCAGGAGGAACCGCCACGAGGGACTGCCTCCCTGCTGGAGGGCCCTGTGAGCTGGCCTGCCTGGGCCCAGCCTTTGCCCTGGACCTGTTGGGGGCACAGCGCCTCGTGAGCGCTGCACCTTTACTGTTGGTGGCTCCAGGACAGGAGGAGTGCCTATGCCTCTGCTGCGCTGAGCTGCGATCAATTCCGAGGGAATCCCGACGTGGGGATTCCCCCGCATTGCCTGGCTTTGAGCAGGAGCCCACCCGGCATTATATGCTTATGTTAATAGCGGGAGCCCACCCCGCGTTTGTGCTAGAGCTCTTGAGCGGGAGCCTACCCCGCAGTTTCGTGTGCGCTCTGGCGGGAGCCCACCCTGCATGGATGTTTATTTAGTAGCAGGAGCCCACCGGACCGGCAGTAGAAAACCAGGAAGTCACCGCCGACCGCCTGACCGGAAACGAAGCAAGAGAGAAGCCTTGCGGTGCAACGCCGACCCGGAAGCCAGGCAAAGTGCCGCCTGCGTTGTGGGCGGAGCCTCGCATGACCGTCAGAGAAGCCGGCGCCCTAGCCGAGAGACGCTACTGCCAAGCCTGAAGTCCAGAGCTGCCGGAGACCGACCCCGTGCACTGCCCGCTGAATCCCTGGAGAAACTGGAGACTTTGCTCCAGTGCTCGCGCGCAGGGTAGCCGTGGTGTGGCTGCCCGAGGAGACCCGAGGAGTCTGCAGAGGACCGCCCCGGTGAGTGGGGCTGAAGTCTGTGCGCATTGGTGGTGCCGCAGTCGAGGGCACCGGAGAGCCCAGTAAAGGGGCTCCCAGGCACTGTGAGTGCCAGTGCTGTTTTTCCCAGCTGCACCGCGCAGTTAGCGGCAGCTGCAACGTGGGGGCACATTGTTTTGTAGAGTCCCAGTGGGGCTCAGGAGGCACAATTGGTGCCAGGGTCTACTTGCTCACAGCTGCACCACGAGAGAGAGTGGGCAGCTGCAACGTGGGGCATTTTCCATTTCTGAAGATGAAGGAGTGAGATACGCTCCTCTGCCCCAGTGCATTGCGCACTTGGCTTTTGCTGCCTTGGCAGCCAGAGGGCCACTTGGAAGGCTCTAGAATTGCGCCCTGACATTCTGGACAAAGGGCATTTGAGCCCCCTAGAAAGGCCAGTTGGCCAGGGGTCAGTTGTAGGTTGGTAGGGCGCAAGGCCCTAATGTGATTCAAGCACCATGACTATTGCATAATGGGTTTATGCTTGTGATGCCTATGACATAATGTGTTTATGCTTAGGATGTTTATGCATAATGTGTTTATGCCTACAGAGATTGCATAATGTGGTTATGCTGATGATTATGCCTAATGCTAATGTGATAATGCTGAGTACAGTATTTTGCCAGTAGTTACTGGTTGTGATATTTTTACTACTTGTGCTTGTGATGGTTCTGACAGTGGCCCGATTGGCCCTGTCATGTATATAATCCCCTGTGAATATTGCCCAGTGCCAGTTGGCACTGTGTATATTGTGTGATTATGATTCTAATGTGTTTTGGATAATACAAAGGCTATTTTTAATATAACCTAGTGTGGAGTTTCTTTTGTGGTGTGCCTAGTGTGTTGCTGCTGTGTGAATGCGTTGCGCAAACGCTTTACACATTGCCTCTGGGAAAAGCCTGACTGCTCGTGCCAAGCTACCAAGGGGGTGAGCAGTGGTTATCTTCAGTGTGTTACTCCCTTGTCCTGACTAGAGTGGTGGTTTCTGCCTGGCTTAGGCGCATGCCCTAGCCAACCAGAAATCCCATTTCTAACAGTCGTTTAATGTATGCATTAATGTTACATGTATGTACTATCAACGTAGTTCCCAGTCACTTTTGTGCAATTTTATTGATTACTGTATGATTTATGCAACGAGAACTAAAAGTATCAAAGAAATATTATATTCATATATGTTTAAATGTGCACACGTATATTAAATCTACATCACTTATTTAATGTCTTAAGTTAGCAATTTTACTCTAAAGGCAGGTATTTCATTTCATAATTCATGTTGCTCCTGTATTTTGCATTACTTGCTTTTCTTGCAGGTGTTCTCATACATTGCTAGTTTAGAATTGATAAATTGCTTGTAATAGCAATAGATACATGCCTGAGAAAGAAATTTGACTACGAGCACATGAGAAACCTCTGGACGAATACTGGACTATTATGCTCTATCCTGAGTGTGTGACCAAGACTGTGTTTCCATGTCCAGTGTGAGATTTTTCTCTACTGTTGCAGTGTGTACCATATGAATCCATACAGAGATTGAAACACATACATTGGATTTCTATTGATGATGCAACCAAAGAGGAGTTGCCAACGGACTCTAGCAATTATAACTTATTGTATGCGCTGGCTGATTATGGGCCGATGACTTCGGACTTTCTTGCAGACTCTATGCTGAACTTCTTTGCTGAAACCCTTTCTGCCGACGCTATGCAGAACCTTCCTTGGACTCCAAACTGAACCATTTCTTAAACCCTATTGCTCCTTGAATGGACTCTTAAAGACATTCCCATATGATACATTCCCTCAGTGTGGTTTAGACTGAGCCTTATTTTAGATCTATTGAAGACTCTTGATCGAGCTTCCGAAATGCTACTGCTAATGTTGCTTATAGTCTTGTGCCTTATCCCTATCGATTTCTATAGTGTTATTTGATTTCTGAACTCTGAGAATTTCTGTGCCTTGGTCTGTGCTTGGAAGACTTAGATTGCTAATGTATAGAATGGGCCAAATGGATTATTTTCTTACAACCAAATACTCATGTTATTGTTCTGCATTGCGGCAACGGAGCTGCTTGTTTGTTTAATTCTTGTTCACCTGAATTTCTTCAAGAGGCTTTCCTTCCTGTTGCTGTCTTAATCCTATATAGTATGGTCTTAAGAGAGATTTACCTGACCTTAATTACTAACTTGTAATAAACACCCTTAGCTACCGATTCCTGGTCCTCATTGTGTAGCCACATTGGTTGCACTATTATTTTAAATTGGAATTGATCAATGATCAATCAATTAATTCAGCTAACTCTCTTTCCCCTGAGTGCGACTTACAAAGGTTCATCGGAGGACCAAGTTAGAAAGTAAGTAAGAGTTTATGATCCAGTAAAGGAGGTAAATCCTTGGCCCCAGAAACTCTGGATCACTACTTATAATTCTCAAGCTGCTGCTTGCGACTGGTGTGGGTAGTTTTGATGTCCTTGTAACTCAAGTCATTTGACTGATTCTTTTTAAAATAAGCAGACCTTTAGCTCTCGCCCCTTTTAAGTGCTTGTCATTTGTGCCTGTTATTATCAAGTGTTTACTACTGGAGCAGCGTAATTTTGGCTCCATCCTTTTTTGTTTGACCAGACCACATATATATTTGCACATGGCCTCATGTATTCGTGCGACTTAATATCATTAACGTGATGTGGTGCACTGAACAGCAACAGAAAGTGCATTTACAGGATAATCTCAACATTTATACAAATGTGCATACTAACGTTTTCCTTTCGGTAACATCGAATTGCAGTTCCTGCTTAAATCTGCATTTGTGTAGTTTGAATAATGTTGTTAACTCATATAATGATGTATTCATTTGAATAGTACCCTGTATCTATATTGTAACTGTATATATATCCATAAACATGTACTGAAATGTTTGTCACATTAACTTGACCAAAGGTCCTAAGCATTTGGATTTCTTACTGTTTAACCTTCATGGAGAAGTTTGCTCAGGTTGCAATGTTTTTCTCTCCTCTGCAGGCGCAGTTGTATGATCTAAAGAACAGGGAAAGGCACATTGTGTGTGAGAGCTAGTGAGGTTCGAGAGGAGCACTTTTGGCAAGGACGAGAAGCCTTAATGAACAAAGGGAGGACTACTGTTGGTGCGAAATTGGGAGATGGGAGGAATCCAAGGACATTCTGATGTGCAGACCAAAGGAAAGTAGTTTCAAATGTAGTTGCCAAGTCTTACCGTATGAAGGTAGAAAGTAATGAGACACAAGATGTGAGATTCTGGAATGTTCTTTTGTGCAGTTTAATTGGAGATCACATCTCAGCTTTAGTCGGATTCCTTTTAGACTCAGAGGGGTATAGACCTATTCACGATATCTCTGTTGTGTGGCTTTATGCTATACAATACACTTTATATTGGAGAACATCTACAGATTTCCGGTATGCTGACGCCTTCCACCTTTACAGGATCTGATTAGGGTTTCGCCAATCTGTTCTTTTAGTCCAGGCTTAGTTTAGGAGATTTAGATTTCCTCATGCATAATAGGCAATAGGACCACAAATCTTACACCAATCATCAAATTCTATTTTTGATTTTCTTCATTGCTATCACCAAATTCTTTGTGTGTGTTATGTTATTAAGACTGAATTTTGTTAGATGATTTGGCCTGCCAGTAGTAATTCTGTACTTTTACAATATATTTTTGAGAACTGTATACATCAGTCTGGCTTTAAATTTGTAATAAACCCATACTTAATCTCATTTACTGACTTTGGTTCCTCATTGTGTGGCCTAATTGGTTACACTGCAAATTGAATTTGTGGATGATGTTAACTCCTTTTATTCCTTGGGCACCTAAAAAGGTCTGTTGCAGGGAAACTTAGACAGGGGGCTCAGTGCTCTAGCACTGTCATGCAGTTACCTCAGGATTTTAATGTTTGAATGCTGTGAAATAGATAGACTTCCGGGTCAAAGGTAGTGTTATCTCTGTTATATTCCATATAGGTACCCCATATAGGCGCACGCAACATTGCAACCTTTCACCTATATTCTTCTCTACATTACATATATAACGGTTCTTAGGGACTGACCTTTTACCTAGATACGACACTGCATTCAGAACGCGGGTTTCCCCCTAGTTCGAATCTCATACATTATGCATGAGGCTTCTTGGAAGCACAGCTGGACTAACATCTCCTGTATAACATGAGAAGTTGGCCTGGTATATGCTGTTCACTAATTAAAGTGGACACCTTGCACCAGAACAATTCGACTCTTATGGTAGATAGGTTTAAGACAACCTTTATAGAAAGCTATCCTAGTGGTAGCTGTGGAGAGCAGCCTTCAGGCTAAGTCTTGAAGGAATGTAAAGCAGCTTGTTTTACCACACAATCTCTTGAATCACCAAATGAAAAGACACCACACAGGTATATATATCAAATATGTATGTATTTATTAATAAACACTCTCTACTAATCTCTTATGAGATTAGAGGATAGGAACATATGTACAAGTCAAATATTATCAGGATAAGTTTAGCACAATTGAATATTACAATCTTAGTTTGCTAGACCTAGGTCTAGGGCATCTAGAATCGAGGGACCCCCAATAACCACCCCAGGTAGTTGTAGGAGACCCACAGGGGACGGACGCGGTGACCTGGCACCGATGCGAATCCTGTACGAGTCTATGCACTCAGACGCGATTGAGATATCAATGTTCAAGGTCCCTTGCGTGTTCGAGGCGAACACACCGATCGGACTCAGTACGAGTCGGAGGATACGGTCTACAGATAGGATTTGCAAGGGAGTCGGACGCGGTGTGTCTAACACAGACGCGAACCAGGTACGAGTCAGTGCGAGAATCGCACGGGGAAAGTAAGAGTTTTAGGATACTTCTGGTGAACCTACAAGCAAGTCACTTACAGGGTAAGTAGTTCGAGGGCCCACACCTACAGGAGCACCGTAGTGCTGGAGTTACCTCACCCAGGGAAGCCGGGTGCACAGGTGTCCTTTGGTGTCGGGTCGCGGCGTCAGTTTTCAATGGCGAACAAAGAAGACTTGCTGCTTGTGATGGTTTGAAGAAGTGTCCGGTGGAATCCAAGCCTGGATTCGGTGGAAGGATGACCTGAAAGCAGAGGGGACAGTGTTCAAAGTCACTTGGCAGTGACTCGGGGCAAGGAAGATGAATGCCCACCGTCGTCGCAGGGTTCAGGTCGTTCACAGCTGGCCTTGACTCTTCAGCCACGAGGTCCAGGAGGCATCGACGATGACCAGGAGCTGGATTCGGCGTGTCCCACGATGTCTGCGGCTTACTGCGGTGTCGGCAACTCGATCGGAGCCAACAAGCCTTGGTAACAGCAAGTCTTGAGGAAAGTGTGAAGAGGCGATGGCGCAGACCAGCAAGGTCTGTGGAACTCACCCAGCAAGGGTAAGTCAGGGCAGGCCTGGAGCAACCAGGGGAGCCCTTTGGTTTCTTTGGAAAGTCTTCTGGGGACCCACAAGCCGGCTGGCAAGGGGTCGCAAAGACGCCTCGGGAGGATTCTCTCACAGGGGCTCACGGTCACTCGGGACGTGGTAGGCCGCTGATCTTAGGAGGGATTCCTGTTAGAGGCTGGGACCATACGTGGTTCAAAGCACAAGTTCATGGAACGTTGTGAGGGGTTGCACTTGACAATAGTGCATGGTACCCAGGGGTCACGGTTCCTCGTTACTCTTGGGGTCCACTGGCCTCAGCTTCACTGGGGACTCACGATGGCCTTTGAGAAGTCAGGAAATCCACTTCTTGGGCTGCAGGGACTTCGGACTCCGGCGGGAGCGGCGTAGTTTGCAACCGTCGTTTGTAGTTTTTGGTGCCTGCCAAGCAGGGGAGTCACTCCTTGACTCCAAGGGAGATTCTTCAGTCTTCCAAAGGTAGTGGAACGTCGAAGGTCTGGGATTCTTCTTGTAGAGCGTCGTCCAGGGAAATCTAGGGTGCAATGCACAGGTTCCCCCTCTTATACTAAAAGGAGGGGAGGGACTAGCTCTATGACCCTACCTATGGGAGGGTCAGGGGAGTGGGTGGCTACACCCACTTCCCTTTGTCCAGTTTCGCGCCAGAGCAGGGACAGGTAGCCCCTGAGCCGGTTTGAACTGGCATATGCACAGAGGAGCCTTCTGCTCCCCAGTGCAGGACTTCAAAGCACTCTAAGAGTGCATCCACCCAGCCCCAATACACTAAACCCTGTCTGGGAGGTGGTCACACCCCTTGGGACAGGATATCTATTGTTGGGCTCCCTCCACTGCGAGTGTTGGTCATCAGCAGGAGGGCAGCCCAGTGTCTGTGACTGGTGGCATCCATTTTGTGATGCCAGGGCTCTGTCGGATTCTACCGCGTTTCCACAGTAGGTACATGTCTATCCCTCTAGAAGGGTGGAATGCTACCCCCGCCACCAGGACTGGCGGGGGGTAGTATTCCAAGGTGTTTGACACCAAACACGACATGTTTCGATGCAGCCATTCCAAAGTTAGCATTTTACCGCGAGGATATAATGCACTTAAAAGTATATGGTTTAACCGCATCCACAAACAGCACCAGAGAATGGACTCTGAGAGCTGCAGAGGGGCCCTGCTCAGGCAGAGGCACCCCCTCACATAGAAGCCAAGCACCCTGCCCTCAGGATTGATAGGGCCTGCCTTAGGGGTGACTGATAGGGTTATATGTGTGTGTAGGAGAGATATAGGAAGCCTATATCTCAGTGAGGGGTGCTAGCACTTCCT
This sequence comes from Calotriton arnoldi, assembly GCA_963921515.1. Lineage (NCBI taxonomy): Eukaryota > Metazoa > Chordata > Amphibia > Caudata > Salamandridae > Calotriton > Calotriton arnoldi. The sequence continues at coordinate 95,835 of CAWUFW010021152.1, forward strand.
CACTCAGGCTGCAGTAGCAGGCCTGTGGTGTCAGATTTAGTCTGCTTTCCCAGGGGTGGCATAATACATGCTTCAGCCCCTGGTAGGCCTGTGAAGTACCTATGCCCTTGGTACCTAAGGTACCATATACTAGGGACTCATAAGGTACCACAGTATCCAATCACTAGTGCACATAGAGTGCACTCCAAATCGTTTAGAGAGAACAGAGAGGCTGGGGCCCTGATTAGCAGGGGCCCAGCCAGACTATAGCCAGAAACCAGTGTAAACATCAGAAAAAAAGTGGGGGCAACATAAGAGGCAGATCCTACTCTCCTACACAACCCCCCAAACGCAGGGACACTAAACTAACCTTGACCAGTTGAGTCTTCGTGTTCAAAGTGGAAATACCTTGAGAGTCCATCTGCATTGGCATGTTGGGTCCCAGGTCTATGTTCCACTGTATAGTCCATCCCCTGTAGGGAAATGGACCACCTCAAAAGTTTTGGGTTTTCTCCTTTCATTTGTTTAAGCCATAGGAGGGGCTTGTGGTCGGTCTGAACTATGAAGTGAGTACCAAACAAGTATGGCCTCAGCTTCTTCAGGGCCCATACCACAGCAAAGGCCTCCTCTCTATAGCTGACCAACGTTTCTCTCTAGGGGTCAGCCTTCTGCTAATAAAAGCTACTGGCTGGTCTTGACCTTCATCATTCAGTTGAGACAGTACAGCTCCCACACCCAGCTCAGAAGCATCTGTTTGGACAATGAACTTTTTGGTGTAGTCTGGACTCTGTAAGATGGGGGCAGTGCACATGGCCTGCTTTAGGTCTTCAAATGCCTTTTGACAGCTAGCTGTCCACTGAACCTTTTTGGCATTTTCTTTGAGGTCAGATCATTCAAGGGGGTCACTATAGATCCATATCCCTTGACAAACCTCCTATAGTACCCAGATAGGCCTAAGAAGGCTCTCACCTGTGTCTGGGTGGTTGGAGCAACCCATTCCATTATGGTCTGGATCTTGCTCTGTAAAGGCTGAACCTGACCTCCACCTACAAGGTGGCCCAGGTACACAACCTGACTCTGCCCTATCTGGCACTTAGTGGCCTTGATAGTGAGGCCTGCCTTTTGCAGGGCCTCCAAAACATTCCTGAGGTGGACCAGGTGATCCTGCCAGGAGGAACTAAAGACAGCAATATCATCTAGATAAGCTGAGCAATAAGTTTCCATCCCTGTCAGAACTTTATTCACCAACCTCTGGAAAGTGGCAGGTGCATTTTTCAAACCAAAGGGCATCACCACAAAGTGGTAGTGCTCACCAGGGGTCGAAAATGCTGTCTTGGCTTTTGCATCATCAGCTAATCTGATCTGCCAGTAGCCAGCTGTTAGGTCAAACGTGCTTAGATACTTGGCTGAGGCCAAAGTATCAATCAGCTCATCTGCCCTTGGTATGGGATAGGCATCAGTCCTAGTGACTGCATTGAGGCCTCTGTAGTCTACACAAAACCTCATTTCTTTCTTACCACCCTGGGTATGAGGCTTGGGTACCAGGACTACTGGACTAGCCCAAGGGCTATCTGAAGGCTCAATTACACCTAGCTCCAACATTTTCTGGACTTCAGTCCTGATACAGTCCCTGACATGATCAGGTTGCCTGTAGATTTTATTCTTGACAGGCAGACTGTCTCCAGTGTCCACCTCGTGGGTGCACCAGGAAGTCTGACTAGGGGTCAGGCTAAACATATGTCTAAACTGTTGCAGAACTTGTCTGCACTCAGTTTGCTGATGGTCAGTGAGGCTGCTTGCCAAAGCAACACCATCTACTGACCCATCATCAGGGTTCTGAGAGAGCAGGTCAGGGAGAGGGTCACTCTCCTCCTCCTGGTCCTCATCAGTTGCCATGAGCAAGCCCATGTCAGCCCTGTCAACATATGGCTTTAGTCGGTTGACATGGAGCACCCTCAGGGGGCTCCTGGGAGTTCCAAGATTCACCAGATAGGTGACTTCTCCCTTCTGTTCAACTATTGTATGGGGGCCACTCCACTTGTCCTGGAGGGCTGCTGCGGCCACAGGCTCCAACACCCACACTTTCTGTCCTGGCTGGTATACAGTCAGTACAGCCTTTGGTCATGCCAAGCTTTTTGTAATTCTTGGCTGGCCTCCAGGTTTTTGGTTGCCTTTTTCATGTACTCAGCCATCCGGGAGCGGAGACCAAGTACATAGTCCATCACATCTTGTTTGGGGGCTTGAGAGGTAACTCCCAGCCCTCTTTTACCAAACACAGTGGACCTCTCACAGGATGCCCAAACAGAAGCTCAAATGGGCTGTAGCCAACCCCCTTCTGTGGAACCTCTCTGTAGGCAAACAACAGGCAAGGAAGAAGAAGGTCCCATTTCCGCCTAAGCTTCTCTGGGAGTCCTTTAATCATTCCTTTCAAGGTTTTGTTGAAGCGTTCAACTAAACCATTGCATTGTGGGTGATAGGGGTGGTGAACTTGTAAGTTACACCACACTCCTTCCACATTGCTTTTAGATACCCTGACATGAAGTTGGTACCTCTGTCAGAAATGACCTCCTTTGGAAAACCCACTCTGGAGAAGACTCCAATGAGGGCTCTTGCCACCACAGGGGCTGTGGTGGTCCTCAGGGAATTGCTTCTGGGTACCTGGTGGCATGATCCACTACCACCAGGATAAACCTGTGCCCAGATGCAGTTTGAGGGTCAAGGGGACCAACAATGTCAATCCCTACCCTTTCAAAGGGTACCCCCACCACAGGTAGTGGTATCAGGGGGCCTTTGTTGTGCCACCTGCCTTACCACTGGCTTGGCATGTGACACAGGAGCGACAAAACTCCTTTGTGTCCTCTGACATATGTGGCCAATGAAAATGTGGAACAAGCCTGTCCCAGGTCTTGTTTTGGCCCAAGTGTCCTGCTAAAGGGATGTTGTGTGCTAGGGTCAAGAGGAACCCCTAAACTTCTGAGGTATTACCAACCTCCTGGTGGCTCCAGGGGCTGGGTCTCTACCTTCAGAATATAGGAGTCCCTCATCCCAATAAACTTTATGGGACCCACTAGCACTCCCAGCAGCCTCAGCAGCAGCCTGCTGTCTGAGGGGTTCAAGAGAGGGGCAGCACTGTTGCTCCTTCCTCAGATCTTCCCTAGAAGGGCCCCTGCCCCCAAGAACTCAACCTGATCAGGCTCAAGTCCCTCTGGGGCAGTTCCTTCTTCAGGATCTGCTTCACCTCCCTCTGGGGGTGAATCTGTGATCTGAGACAGAGGGGAAGGCACTGCCTTTACCCTACTGCTCCTCCTCTTGGGAAGCATCTGGTCCATTGTTCCAGGATCCAGAGCTGGTTCAGTGTCATGCATTCTTGCTTGTGACCTGGTCACAGCAAATACCTCTGCAGGGATGCCCAACATCTCAGCATGAGTCCATAACTCTACTTCAGACCAGGCTGAAGTCTCTAGATCATTGCCCAATAGACATTCGACAGGGAGGTCTGCACTGACTACAACCTTCTTGAGGCCAGTTACCCCTCCCCAGGAGAAATTCACAACTGCCAGACTATGGTTGTCTTGGCGTTGCTTGCATTGGTCACCTGGTACATTTCGCCCAGGATGATCTGTCCAGGGTCCACGAGATCCTCTGCCACCATGGTGACACTAGCACCTGTGTCCCTAAATGCCAAAGCCTGTTTGCCATTTATTACAGGCTGCTGTTTGTATTTGCCCAGATTACTGGGACTCACTAGGAAGGACATATTAAGGTCTCCCTCACAAATCAGCATTGCCTGAGTGGGCACTCTGACTAGGTCAGAGTCCACTTCAGAACCCAGGGTCAACCCTACTAAACCCTTAGTCTGTGTACCACCTCCACCAGTAGCTGAACTAGGGGGAACAGTTGCCTTAGGGGCAGGAGTGGTGGTGGTTTGGTCTTTGGACTTGTTACAGTCAGAAGTCCAGTGCCCTTTCTGTTTACAGAATTTGCACCAGGGCTTCTTTTGGCCTTTTCCCTTGTTGGACTGTGACTCCCCACCAGATGCAGATTTTGGGGCCCTTGTGAAGACTTCTGGTCTTTTGACTTATCCCCACCTTTCTCAGAGCCCTTAGGATCTTGCTTCTTGGTGTCACCCCCTTGGTTCTGGGGTTTCTGCCTCACCCTAGTTCTGACCCACTTGTCTGCCTTCTTTCCCAATTCTTGGGGAGAGGTCAGATCCGAGTCCACCAGGTACTGATGCAACAGCTGGTTCTGGCAATTATTAAGGATTTGTTCTCTCATCATCAGATTATACAATCCCTTAAAATCAGTAACCCTACTGCCAACCAGCCAACCCTCCAGAGCCTTGGTTGCACAATCAACAAAGTCAGTCCAGTCCTGAGTCTGTGCCTTCTGGGTGTCTCTGAACTTTAACCTGTACTGTTCAGTGGTTAAGCCAAACCCATCTATCAGTGCACTCTTCAGGACTTCATAATCATCAGCATCCTCTTCTCTAACAGTGAGGAGCTTGTCTCTACCTTTATCTGAAAAGGAGAGCCACAAGATTGCTGCCCACTGCTTCTGGGGGACCTGCTGTACTCTACAGGCCCTCTCCATAGCAGTTATCCACTTGTGGATATCATCCCCACTCTGGTAGGGAGGAACAACCTTGCTCAGGTTCCTATGGTCTGGAATAGATTCTCCCTAGGGACACTGTTGCTGCCACCAAGGGGTTCTAACCCCTCTCGTCGAGAAGCTCTCTGGATCTCCAGGGCTTCTCTATCCAGTGCCAACTGCTTGGTTCTGAGGGCAACTCTTGCTTCCTCATACTGCAGCAGTTTGCACATTCTTTCAGAGGAGGTCTCTCTTATGGGAAAGTATGAGTTCCTCTGGTGGACAAATTCTCTGCCAGAGTGATAAGAGTGCTCAGATTCCCTGGAAGGGGACCTATGCCTCTCATCCACTCTGTCAGTTCTCTTAGGGAGAATTCCTCTGTCCTTTTCAGGCCCCTTGAGGCCTGGCCCTTCAATCACAGAGTCCTGGTCATTCGGATTTTCATCGTCTGACCCAGATACTGTAATTGACCCACCCACTGATTCAGACCCATTGGCTCCTAGAGCCAATCTAAGATCATCTGCTGTCAGCAGATCTATCAGGTGCAGGGTTGAGGGACTCTGTCCTAGTCTCAGGTGTCTTTCAACACACATGGCTCTCAAGTCAGAGAAAGCCATGTCCTTGTACTGAGGCTGAGTGGATCCACTGGTTCCACCCTTTAAGGACATTCTAGTGTTGTGCAGTGTTGTACTACCTACACTAGTTTGTGGCCTACTGATCCTAGCTTGAGCTGTAGAAAGGGTGTGCTATCCCTTGGCACACAGCTCTAAGTTCAGTAGAACTTATCGATACTAAGCTTGACTTTATATGTACCTTAAGTACCTATAGTGGTTTTCAGTTAGTAATTCAAATAGAGATTTTCTGGTAAAACAATAGCAAGCTGGAATCCCACACGCTGCCCACCAATGTGAGAAGTTGGCCTGGTATATGCTGTTCACTAATTAAAGTGGACACCTTGCACCAGAACAATTCGACTCTTATGGTAGATAGGTTTAAGACAACCTTTATAGAAAGCTATCCTAGTGGTAGCTGTGGAGAGCAGCCTTCAGGCTAAGTCTTGAAGGAATGTAAAGCAGCTTGTTTTACCACACAATCTCTTGAATCACCAAATGAAAAGACACCACACAGGTATATATATCAAATATATATGTATTTATTAATAAACACTCTCTACTAATCTCTTTATGAGATTAGAGGATAGGAACATATGTACAAGTCAAATATTATCAGGATAAGTTTAGCACAATTGAATATTACAATCTTAGTTTGCTAGACCTAGGTCTAGGGCATCTAGAATCGAGGGACCCCCAATAACCACCCCAGGTAGTTGTAGGAGACCCACAGGGGACGGACGCGGTGACCTGGCACCGATGCGAATCCTGTACGAGTCTATGCACTCAGACGCGATTGAGATATCAATGTTCAAGGTCCCTTGCGTGTTCGAGGCGAACACACCGATCGGACTCAGTACGAGTCGGAGGATACGGTCTACAGATAGGATTTGCAAGGGAGTCGGACGCGGTGTGTCTAACACAGACGCGAACCAGGTACTGAGTCAGTGCGAGAATCGCACGGGGAAAGTAAGAGTTTTAGGATACTTCTGGTGAACCTACAAGCAAGTCACTTACAGGGTAAGTAGTTCGAGGGCCCACACCTACAGGAGCACCGTAGTGCTGGAGTTACCTCACCCAGGGAAGCCGGGTGCACAGGTGTCCTTTGGTGTCGGGTCGCGGCGTCGTTTTCAATGGCGAACAAAGAAGACTTGCTGCTTGTGATGGTTTGAAGAAGTGTCCGGTGGAATCCAAGCCTGGATTCGGTGGAAGGATGACCTGAAAGCAGAGGGGAAAGTGTTCAAAGTCACTTGGCAGTGACTAGGGGCCAGGAAGATGAATGCCCACCTTCGTTGCAGGGTTCAGGTCGTTCACGCTGGCCTTGACTCTTCAGCCACGAGGTCCAGGAGGCGTCGATGATGACCAGGAGCTGGATTCGGCATGTTCCACGATGTCTGCGGCTTACTGCGGTGTCGGCAACTCGATCAGAGCCAACAAGCCTTGGTAACAGCAAGTCTCGAGGAAAGTGTGAAGAGGCAATGGCGCAGACCAGCAAGGTCTGTGGAACTCACCCAGCAAGGGTAAGTCAGGGCAGGCCTGGAGCAACCAGGGGAGCCCTTTGGTTTCTTTGGAAAGTCTTCTGGGGACCCACAAGCCGGCTGGCAATGGGTCGCAAAGACGCCTCGGGAGGATTCTCTCACAGGGGCCCACGGTCACTCGGGACATGGTAGGCCACTGATCTTAGGAGGGATTCCTGCTGGAGGCTGGGACCACACGTGGTCCAAAGCACAAGTTCGTGGAACGTTGTGAGGGGTTGCACTTGACAATAGTGCACGGTACCCAGGGGTCGCGGTTTCTCGTTACTCTTGGGGTCCACTGGCCTCAGCTTCGCTGGGGACTCACGATGGCCTTTGGGAAGTCAGGAAATCTACTTTTTGGGCTGCAGGGACTTCGGACTCTGGCGGGAGCGGCATAGTTTGCGACCGTCATTTGTAGTTTTTGGTGCCTGCCAAGCAGGGGAGTCACTCCTTGACTCCAAGGGAGATTCTTCAGTCTTCCAAAGGTAGTGGAACGTCGAAGGTCCGGGATTCTTCTTGTAGAGTGTTGTCCAGGGAAATCTAGGGTGCAATGCACAGGTTCCCCTCTTATACTAAAAGGAGGGGAGGGACTAGCTCTATGACCCTACCTATGGGAGGGTCAGGGAGTGGGTGGCTACACCCACTTCCCTTTGTCCAGTTTCGTGCCAGAGCAGGGACAGGTAGCCACTGAGCCGGTTTGAACTGGCATATGCACAGAGGAGCCTTCTGCTCCCCAGTGCAGGTCTTCAAAGCACTCTAAGAGTGCACCCACCCAGCCCCAATACACTAAACCCTGTCTGGGAGGTGGTCACACCCCTTGGGACAGGATATCTATTGTTGGGCTCCCTCCACTGCGAGTGTTGGTCATCAGCAGGAGGGCAGCCCAGTGTCTGTGACTGGTGGCATCCATTTTGTGATGCCAGGGCTCTGTCGGATTCTACCGCGTTTCCACAGTAGGTACATGTCTATCCCTCTAGAAGGGTGGAATGCTACCCCCGCCGCCAGGACTGGCGGGGGGGTAGTATTCCAAGGTGTTTGATACCAAACACGACATGTTTCGATGCAGCCATTCCAAAGTTAGCATTTTACCGCGAGGATATAATGCACTTAAAAGTATATGGTTTAACCGCATCCACAAACAGCACCAGAGAATGGACTCTGAGAGCTGCAGAGGGGCCCTGCTCAGGCAGAGGCACCCCCTCACATAGAAGCCAAGCACCCTGCCCTCAGGATTGATAGGGCCTGCCTTAGGGGTGACTGATAGGGTTATATGTGTGTGCAGGAGAGATATAGGAAGCCTATATCTCAGTGAGGGGTGCTAGCACTTCCTCACTCAGGCTGCAGTAGCAGGCCTGTGGTGTCAGATTTAGTCTGCTTTCCCAGGGGTGGCATAATACATGCTTCAGCCCCTGGTAGGCCTGTGAAGTACCTATGCCCTTGGTACCTAAGGTACCATATACTAGGGACTCATAAGGTACCACAGTATCCAATCACTAGTGCACATAGAGTGCACTCCAAATCGTTTAGAGAGAACAGAGAGGCTGGGGCCCTGATTAGCAGGGGCCCAGCCAGACTATAGCCAGAAACCAGTGTAAACATCAGAAAAAAAGTGGGGGCAACATAAGAGGCAGATCCTACTCTCCTACATATAATATCTCTGTATAAAGTTCAGGCCCGACGTCATCCTTTAGGCCGACACAGTAACACAGCAAGGTAGGACCCCTGGGGAGACATATGGGTATATATACATCACATCTTGCTTAGAAGGACAGAGGTGACCGAGACTTCCCGGCTGACACACTGACCAGAGATGCTGAGGTTCCTGCATGCAGACACTCCAGCTCGCAGTGGTCTAACATCCCATGCAGGGTGTCCAACTCGAGACCAGGACGGGGTCCCATATTCTCTCATTCTCAGGTAATGGGGTTGACTGGACCCTAGAGGGATTCTTGGCATAACACCTACACAGATGCTAGGTACATTTAGGTACATCTAGTTAGGGAGGCATTGTAGGAGTACGCACCTTTTATCATGTGTTTTATGTATTTGTATATATTCATGATTTATGCAAGATGGTATTACTATACCATTCCTTTACTTTCATAGTACTGCTAATCATATATCTCTGCTACTGTCTAATGGTTGTTGCAGCTCATCTATTCTACACTAGAAAAACAACTGTTCAATAAATACTTATTGAAAACGCCCAGCCTGTTTATTCTGTGTAACTCTCTGAGACAAACCAAGTGAGCACAAGTGACTGAGCAAAAAGTAGTATATTATTTCCACGATTCTGAGGGATCAGGGTTGTCATGTTCTGAGGTTGCCAGAATCTATTCTCTCCTTGATAAGAGGAGATTATAGTGGCACTGTGAGATAGCTAAAAAAGATAGGCTAACGTGTCCGGTGGGGGTGCACGGAATCAGTCTGTCACCAGTCCCACAGTTTAGGTTATCCAAACGCCCAGATCCTGTATAGGTAATATAGGAACTACATGACATGGCGCCGCCAACGTTGGTTGGGTACTTATTTAACAGTAGAATCTGAGTAGTTCAGTCATGCTATTCGCAGAGACCCCTACTCACAAAACACCAGAGACGTCTGGAGTGGGTGGGCACAAACTCCTCCACAGCTGAGTAGGCTAAAAAATCCTATTTATTGGCTGTTGGTTAATCAAGCTTGAAGGACACAGTGTTCCTAAAATTGTGCAAAACCACCTTATCTTGGTTTCCTTAAACTATTTAGTGTTCTAAAAACAATGACTAACCAGGTCTTAGACCCACTGCAACAAGCTCTGCCCCTCTCAGATGAGGATGTAGATGCAGAAGCAATACACATTGCACCAAATTTTAGAAATACGGTCACCCTGAGACTGCTAGAGCATGGTTTAACACCTAGGGGTGGTATTGTGGTATTCGTGATTGAGTCGCACGAATCAAATAGAACAGAGGTATTTTATTCGTGGGTTACATTCCCAGCAGCAAATGCAAGAACAAAAACATTTCACTCCTACACAGAAGGAGATGCACCAGCGGAATATTGTCCGTTTGAATACATTGAGGTTCCGCTCACATACCAAGAACACTTATACTGGTTTAAAGACGCCCTACCCCATATAAGAAGAAGAGTGAGACTCGGCCATCTCGGAAGAGAAGGGGCAACATGGCCAATATTAGCGGCCTACACACCACATCCTGACATTGAAACAATGCCACCAGGAGACTTACTCACACAACACAAAGAATCAATAAAAATCTTCAGAAACTTGACGCAATTCGTCATGAGGACACTTACAGTCCAACCAGCAATAGTTGCAACAAATGGAACTCAAGTTCAGGGTACAGCAACTAAAATCACACCACAAACATTTCACGCGGTGATGGGTAAAATGCCCGCAAAACGTGAACAAATGCCATTCTGGGTAGCTCAGAAAATAACACAGCTAGAGGCAGTATTACCGAATACTACCTCGTATGAAAAACACAGAATGCTAACAATCTGCTTGCCCATGGGGATAACACCACAAATAGAGGATTGTACCACTCGGGGTACAGTCTTTGCTGCCATTTATACCAGAACTCATGGTATCCCGTCATTAGCAGTAGTACCAGATGTAGTGAGACAAATACAAAACGAGTATGGAGCAGAGCCTGCTCTGAACTTAGGGATGAAGTTACTAGGTAACTATGCCCAGGTATTAACCACAATATTAGCTAATATTAAAGGGGAAGCAGCTTCAGTGGCCATCCGCCAATGCCTAAGGGAGTTCAGTCCTTTAGAACAATAACACGAACTACCAAAAATAATTGCAACTGCGTATGCAGAATTAGGCAGAGACAGTTTGGGTGGGAAAGCTTTAAACCCACAACTGATGGGCAGTCCTGAAAAGGACACTTCTAAGCAGACACCTGCTTCAACAAAGAAGAAGTGGGACAATAAAAAACAACAAAACTTTAAAGGAAACAGATCTCAATCCAGAGGTAGATCTCCTCCACAGGAGTCCTCCGAAAAGAGGTATAACCTTAGGAATAGGGATAATATTAGGAAACCTGACAGGTATCAGGATACTGATACACGTTCCTCTCGTTTCTTTCAGGGTTCATTGAAAAACTCCGAGAGGGAAGGACGGTCAGACAGACAAGAAGAGTGTACAAAGTACAGAGACAAGCAGCACGCTCAAGATTACGCTTCTAAAAAAGAAGAGAAACTAAAGCAAAAGCCACAGTTCAAAAAGAAGAAGGTTGCAGGTCTAAAGATCAGACCTGCCCAGAATTCTGAGGACTCGACTACTGAACGGGGAATGGGCTCTGACGATGCTAGACAGTGTGGCAGAAGTAACAATAGCTCGCCAGAACCTGATGGAATTTCTGGTGACAGCGGACTTGAATGATTATATCACTGTAGAGAGACCCGATACTAGGGTAAGTGTCCCACATAAGTTATATGAAATAACACTCCAAATGGAGAGGGACAAATGTAGGACAGTTAGAGGTCTCTTTTGGGAGAATCTGTCATTTGGCTATGACATTTTGTTAGCTGAACATGATTGGCCGCCAGAATTTGTCATGGATTGCCCTAAAGGAGAAACAGTAATTTTACTGGCATTCTCAGACCATATTCCCAAGCACCTAAAACACACATATACGCAGGAGTGTGCGGTAGCCCAAGCCCCTGCATTATACAAAAACCATGTTGGATGGGATGAGGATTCAACCCACCACATAATTCCTTTAAAAAATACTCTAACTGCACAGAGGCAGTATCCAATAAAGCAAGAAGCTAAAAAAGGTCAGGGAGATCTTAGATCAACTTGAATACCAAGGGATGATCGAAAATTGCACCTCATCGATGAATAATCCTTTGTTTCCGGTCATGAAACCTGACAACACATATCGTCTAGTTTTACATTACAGACATTTAAACACTTGCACTAAGACATTTGCAGTTCAAAATGCACACAGTGCCGCATTAATGTCTAACATTGTGCGGAAAAATACAAAACAACACTAGATATCTCAAATGGATTTTTCTGCCAAAATATAGCACCTGAAAGCAGGTATCTAACAGCATTCTCAGCGCTAGGGTCCCAGCGTCAATTTTGTTGACTCCCACAGGGGTATAAGAACAGCCCAGGGTTGTTTTCGGCCAGAGTAACTGAGTTACTTCAAAATTTGAATGAAGAGGCATAGTCCTATGTGGATGATATTTATCTAACAGACGATGACCTAGAGGAGCACTTGAACAGAGTGAATACCATAATTCTGGGATTTGCATCTGAGGGCTACAAATTCAACTTTAAAAAATCAAAAATTGCCCACCTCAGTGTCCTATTTTTAGGATAAGAGCTTTCAACTGAAGGGAAAAGCCTGGCAGCCAATTTGTTTGAAAAATGCACGCTGCTCCAACCTCCAAAATCATTAAAAAAACTTACAATCAATCCTGGAATTCCTGAACTTTGGCAGAACATACATTTTAGATTACGCAGAAAGAGTAAAACCTTTCTACGATTTAATAAAACCGGATTTTTCAGTAAAACAATGGACACAGGAACACACAGATACACTTCGTTCCTTACAAGCTGACATGATAGCTTCCAAACACTTACAGACACGCGTAAACGTACGCAACCTGGTGATCCGTATAGTTGCGGGTCAATCTGAGTACACCTATTTAACATATAATGAAGGTGAAACAGTACCGATTGCATACAAATCACATTTGTACACAAATGCTGAGATGTGCTTCGCATCTACAGAAAAGATTCTAACAGCAGTACAGACTGCTGTAGTGAGAGAAGGATCACTGGCTCAAGGGAAACGAATAATAGTAGTGACTCCAGTTCTAGCTTTAGAAGCTGCGACAAAGGCAAGCGTTCCTAACGCTAAAGCCTTACATCCGAGATGGATGCAATGGGCTAATTCTCTCACTGCAACAGATGTAGAATACAGGTACGACCCAAATTTAATGACAAAAGCATTTCTGCAATATGAACAAGAATATCCTCCACCAAATGAAATAATGCCTCTGTATCAGTATGAATATATAATTTACACAGACGGATCAGCTCAACCGGCCATAGGAAGTAAGCAACAATATAGCACGGCATGCGCAATTGTTAAAGGTCGCATGCAGGATGGAAGGTTCCACCCAAGTTGCACAAAAACGCAATTTCTAGGACACTGCATGGCACAGCTGGCAGAGTTGAAAGCCTTGCTACTGGCACTGGTAAATACGGATCGAGAATTCCCCACACTAATCGTGTGCGATTCCTTTTACTGTGTGCAGTCATATAATGAATATTTGCAGCACTGAGTTCAAAATGGGTTCAAAGATGCAAAAGGTGGCACAATTACGCATAAAATGTTATGGGAACAGGTAGTGGAGTTGAAACCGAACTACCGAGCGCTCATGTGATACATACACTGAGTCATCAGCGTGTTGACGTTCACGTTGAAGGGAATTCATTGGCTGATGAAGCCGCACAGGGGGCTGTTCGCACGGCTTCTGTAGCTGCAATCACTCGTTCTAAAACGAGAATAGACGGTGAGATTATGGTAGCTATCAATGCTTGTCGCAAAAACAGCTGAGCAGTACCAAAAAGGTTTCCACTGAAGTACTCCTACAAGTTACATGCCAATAACATTCCATTTGCTCAGATTCCTGGAGTGGGGGATAGAGTAATTCCAAACATGGATCGTAGGTTAGGTTTAATTCTAGCAGCACACAAAGGGATAGGTTCTGCACATGCAGGAGTTACAGCGACTGTTTCTTTATTAAAACAGCGCTATTGGTGGCCTGGGTTAACGAAGCAGACTAAAGACAGAGGGGCCGATTCCGATCTCGGCCGTAAGGGCACCGAATCGGCGTAACCGGATCTGATTCGGAGCCCTCTTTCCCGACCGATTCGTACGTGCGTCCGGCCAAGCGAGTACGATGCGAGCGCACGCGAAATCGCCGACCGACTCGTTCGCGGGTCTGAAGCGCTCCGACCGACTCGCACGGACACGACTCGCACCGCGCAATGGAGACGTTCCCCGGCCGGGCAAGTACGATGCGCGCCTCGAGCAGTCCGACCGACTCGCGCCGTCCGGCTCGAAAGAGCAGTCGGAGCCGGACTTTGGGAGTCCGTGTCGGACCCCCTGTACGCTTAGCTGCGCGAGTCGCACACAGGGGGACCCATGGGTCCCCCTACCTGTGCATGTACGCCGCGAGTCGCATCAAGGCGTACCCGCTGTAGGAGGTGCCCTTGTTCGCCTCGCACCCATTGAGTCAATGGGAGCCCGCGTACGCGTTGTACGTCCGGCTCCCATTGACTTCAATGGGAGTCCGACCTACTCGAGTCCGATTGCATGCGTGCGCATCGTACTCGTTCGGTCGGACTGCCAGAGTCCGATTCGGTCGGAAATCTCTCCGGGTCCGGCTCGGTCGGAGTGATTTCCGGCCTGAATCGGAATCGGCCCCTATGTCTTGAAATGTGACATCTGCCAGCAGGTGAAAGGTTCCACCATAACAAGTCCAGCACAGACACCTTTATTAATATCTGATAAACCACTAGCGTGTGTTTACTTGGATCACTGCGGCCCCTTACAAAGAGATGGGGCTTACAGGTATAGCATGGTTGCAGTGGATTCCTGCTCAAGATTCCTATGGGTGTGGCCCCAATGCTCGGCTGACCCTCGAACTGTTATAAAAGATTTGCAAGTCTTTATAGGGACATACGCAATCGGCACATTACATTCTGACCAGGGCCCTGCGTTTAGCTCTCGGGCTTACAAGGAGGCCATGCGAGGATTTGGTGTAGCATTGCGGTACTCCTCTCCTTACCATCCTGAGGTAAATTCGGTTGTGGAGAAAAAAAAACGAGACTTAAAGCAGTCTTTAACAGCTAGAGTATTAGGCACGGGTGAGAGCTGGGTGAAACATCTGTATGGAGTACAGCGAGCATTGAATAATATGCCAAGAAGTTCTCTAGGGGGGTCACTCCATGTGAGGTCCTATTTGGGACAAGAATGTGGGTACCTGATCTTGATTGTGAAGGCACAGTGGCGGATGAAAAGCCTTTTGACATCCATGATCGTTTGGCTGTTTTACAGGATCTAAATGATTCCAGGACACAACAAAGTAATGTCCATATGAAGCAGACCGCCACTGGGGAAGTCAAATCAGTCACATCAAGACCTGTCTGGATCCCAAAAGTCGGGGATCTGGTCAGAGAGAAAATAGCGGACAAGAAAGAATTTGGGCCATCATACAGAAAGCCAGTACAGGTTCTAGTAGTTGAAGGAACAAGAACTGTACTTCTACCGCCTCTTGCCGGAAAATATCGCGAAATAACAATCGCGAAGCACTCATAGAACCTACTGTGCCCAAACCATCATTAACAAGGCTTACCTGTGTAAACACCTTTTGTACTCAATCGAATCAAATCCAGAATATTGTGCGCAGACATTGGCGCATTCTTAATGTTGGACAGAACAAGATATCTCCACCTCTCTTTTCTTTCAAAAGGAGCAAGAACCTACGTGATTGTCTTGTCCATACACGACCGAGAGGTATCTCAGAACCTGGACCTACTACACTCTGGAACATGCCCCCAGTCCAGGGACACTATCCGTGTGGTACATGCACTGTCTGCCCACAAACTAGGCACACTACTGAGGTTGACATTGGAACTCAGAGACCTTGGAGACAGATGAAGCATACCAACTGTAACAGTGAAAGAGTTATTTATTTATTTAATAACATGCCCTTGCTCGAAGACATATGTTGGTATGACGACACGGAAGGTCAAGCAAAGGATAATGGAGCATAAGAGCACCATTAGGTGTAAAAAACAATCTACTCGTTTGACCAACCATTTCCTCGAACACAATCACAAACCTGAGGATTTGAGTTGGACTGTTCTTGAACAGCCATATATACCAAGACAGATTACTGATATCACCTCCTTTTATTTAGGAAGGAGCAACGTTGGGTGTTTAAGTTGCGTAGTGATGTGGATGGGTTAAATGATGCCATTCCTTGGACCCTAATTTAGCTACGCACCTTCTAAGTCCAGAAACACTCATAGCACGCTCTTTGGGTATATATAAAAAATGTTTTGGTATACTCTGACGGTACCAGGTTGATGTGGATGGGTTAAATGATGCCATTCCTTGGACCCTTATTTAGCTGCGCACCTTCTAAGTCCAGAAACACTCATAGCACGCTCTTTGGGTATAAAAAATGTTTTGTTATACTCTGACGTTACCAGGGTGAGTGGTTGATCAATGTAATATGCACTGTGGAAGACAGAGTGTCATCATTATTGGTTTCAGTATTTTAAAGTCCACCCCAAATTTACGGTCTTTGGTGCATTCTTGATACATATTTGAATGATGAGGGTTGAGTTAGCTTGAACAATGTTTGCGACTACCAATGTATTTTGGCTGCCGTTTATTCAATTGAGCGGGATTATACAGGGTTTTTACACTGTTGCCGAATTCTGAATTGTAGCGTTTCAAACTACGTGGGATAAAGGCTTTACCACGTAACACTAGCTGCCATGTTAAAAACTACAATTCCCGGTTTTCTGGGGACTCATTTGTAGTTCTTAACAACCGTGTCTCGCGTCATGTGGTTACGACGCGGTTTACGTCACTTTATGCGACTCCCCACAGGTGCGGGTATTTTGCAATAATGGATACCTGTACTTAAGCTCCTGCCCCGATCGGACGTCACTGCTCGTGACTCTCAGGATCCGGCCCGGGGTAACGACGGAGCAGGTAAGAGCGATCTCTGTGTGTTTTTACACATTTATTTATACACTGCCATAAGTGAAGGAGGCCATTGGAGGGTGTGCAATCTCAGAGGTGATGAGCTCGTAGTCTGGAGAGTTTGACTTGCTCAGACTCTGTTTTGGATGTTATCACAAGGGGTCTACTATATTGTGTGTTCTCCCCTTGTCAGAAGCGTTCCTGGTCTATATGGTTCTGCTTAATATTAATATCAATAGTTCTGCTGGAAGTTCACGTCACCCTTAGACTGCTTGAAATCTGCTGTCTTTGAATAACAGTTTACACCAGACTGTTTATTTCTTAAAAATATCTAAAAACTATCTCAACAGCAAAACTTCTGCTGGTGCCTTATAGAACTCTCAACAAACCTACATGATTAGAGTGGTGGTGCATGCTTGGCCTACCACTTTTTACATTTAAATTCCATCTTTTGTGGGCTTAGCTTTTCTTCCCCCTGTTTTTAATTCACAGAGCGTTGCCTCACGCCCTGAGCGGTTGCCAGGAGCGGCGAGTTCCCTCCCGATTTTGATACGGTTAAGGTGTTTCGCTGTAGAGTTTTCTTTTAATTACTGTGAGGACTTATAGCATGTGCACATTGCAATGTAATGTGTTTTTTATATATTGATATAGACCTTTTCAGTATGTACACATATATATTCAAAAAACTTTTTATCTTTTTCAACAGGAGTACCACACCAATGCCTATAGTGCCAATATATTTACGTACACAGGTATATGGTTGTATCGTTCTTTTCAGTGTTTGCATAATTTTGTTTTATGATTATAGTGCAGTAGTTACAATTAGGTCCTGAAGAAAGCCTTGATCACAGTTAGATCGGTAGTGGCTGAAACATGTAGACCTCTTCACTAGCGCGCCTGTATTTGTAGTTAGATTGCGCGCTTACTGCTTTTTAACCATTGACACCACGTGATCTTAATAAATTCGTTGTCACTTGGTAGTCAATTTTACTTCACTTTTTCTTTTACACTGCACCGAACACTCACCATACTGCCTTATGCTTCAGTGATCTTAGGTGATCTAGTCCTGGATTATAGTTGAAAAACATCCGCGAGCTCCTCCTGTATACTAGTAAGGAGTTGTAG
Source organism: Calotriton arnoldi (assembly GCA_963921515.1). NCBI lineage: Eukaryota > Metazoa > Chordata > Amphibia > Caudata > Salamandridae > Calotriton > Calotriton arnoldi. Next base: position 113,409 of record CAWUFW010021152.1, read on the forward strand.
CTCCTTGGTTGCACTAGTGTGCAGCCGAGAGGAGATCCCCAAATGATGAAGCATGCCACTTCGGTGGGTGATGGGAATCCGTCCTCTTAATTGAGATCCCCCCGTTTTCTCTTTTTCTCCTGTTGTGTGTACTGCTGTGACGCCTGTCTCTTTATATAGATTTTTCCTTGAGACCCGCGGATTCTTTGTTGTTGTTAGAACTTAATTTTAAAACCACACCAATCATCTCATCGAGAACAAAGAGACTTGTCATCAGTGAACATTACAGCAATTCCTATACCTGATGGTATAGTTTGGGGCAAGGTTGATTTCGATATATTTGATCCGACCAAACTTTTGAGAATTCCTCATTTATTTAAAATATTGTTGAGTAATATCATTACCTCGAGTACATTTTCCGATGATTGGGATTTTGAAACTATGAATAACATGTTGTCTGATTTGGAAAAATCTGCTGCATTTTCTAATAGTGAAACATTGGAAAGCACATCAGATTTCTAAACAATGTATTGTTATCAACACTATGGTCATCACTTTCTGCATAAATCTGCAAATCCTAGAAATGTGTTCACTTACCACCAGTGGGAATAATGTCCAACACCGCCGAAAGGCAGTTCTAAAACATTTAAACAAAAGTTTCCATATTTTTCAGGGTTTAATATGTCTGACCCAGCCTCATATTATTATAAGGTTGCAGCAACATCAGCACAGAAAACTATGTTAACAAACACCAAACAGATTTACTCTGCTTCCTTTATTGCCCAGTTGTCTGAACAAGGTTTCGACTTATGGAAGGACACTATAGACTTAAAATCCGTCTGGGGTACTAGAGAATGGCAAGTACAGGGAGTGGAAGCTTTGTTTAGAGCATGCCTTATCCCTCAACAAATCATGTTTTTGAACGAGACAGTGCAACAGACGTCTTGCCTTGGACTAGCCAAGAACAAAGACTTGAACACACCTCGGATGCCAACTCCATCACACACACTATGTTAACAAACACCAAACAGATTTACTCTGCTTCCTTTATTGCCCAGTTGTCTGAACAAGGTTTCGACTTATGGAAGGACACTATAGACTTAAAATCCGTCTGGGGTACTAGAGAATGGCAAGTACAGGAGTGGAAGCTTTGTTTAGAGCATGCCTTATCCCTCAACAAATCATGTTTTTGAACGAGACAGTGCAACAGACGTCTTGCCTTGGACTAGCCAAGAACAAAGACTTGAACACACCTCGGTTGCCAACTCCATCACACACCGAGGATAACCCAACATCAGAGAAAGAGATTACGTTGAATGACATTATACAATACAACAGATCAAACCCTGACTGGGAGAAATGGTTGATTTGGCCCACAGACACTAATATCTGTCAGGCGAGATTCATGGGTAAAACCGAAGGATTCGCTATCCATAGGCCAGATCCACGTTATGTACGGAGAGAACATCCAGGGGTAGTGACATCCTACAGTGTTGGGAAGTCGTGCCTTGATTGGCTAAAAACCTCAACACTCACAAAGGTAAAACAACACTTATCCTTACTGTCACAGGATGTGGATCTCAGGGATTTTCTACTAGGTCCCAGGAAGCCACGTCAGAAACGTTTCTATTATGCTGTCTACAATGAAATTTGGAAAATATCACAACAAGAGGCCGCAGAGAGATTACGTGAAATAGACCGTATAAATCTAGAAAAATCTCTAGCAGTGGTAGACAATGGGTTAACTACATTGACCTCCAGGATATATTACTTAGGCAACATTGTATCTTCTGCGATAGGCATACCAGAACAAGATTTGGCCATATTACAACACGGGCAATCTCAATTACGTTCAATTTTGTTATTAAGCTGGACGCTGCAATCTTTGTGTGTAGGCTATGTGCCTTGGGGTTATATCAACAGTACGTCTCTTTTTTCTGAATACAATCTAACGCATAAACAGATAGAAATGGCACAAAGGGGAGCAAAATATACAATGCTGCGTATCGAAAAACTGGATAGATTGGCATTCACAGTGGCAGAATCACCGTCCACAGAATGGCTAATCCATGACCACATAACTCTACCGGTCACTACCTTTCAGTTTCAGTATTGCCTTGAACAAAAGCAGGCAGGCAGATATGAAGAAATGGGTAAGGAATACATTAAGGAATCATGGGTATTACCATACAGATTTCGATGCCAGAGTGGGGATCGAGAAGTGTTGCTAAGCAGTACAAACTGTGAGAATGCTTTAAGTGGATCACTCATATGCCAGGATATAATGCTGCACGGGGCTTATAATGGTTCTGTGGTGAACCTGTCCTGTCATTTGAGGGGTGCCCCAGCTGCAGTGATTATTCCAGCATTCAGGCTACTTTCAAATGGGAGTTACTTGATGCTGAACAATCAAGGCTGCTGCGGAATGCTCCTGGGCATCGCATATCTGGTAACCGTGAGCTCCAGGGTTACTTGTTCTATGCAAGGATTGTTTCCACCAACACATACAGTCAGGGAGAAGCCGTTATGGCCTTCACTGAATGTTTCCTTAATACGGTTTGATACTCTAAGCAGAATGAAAGCCATGCTTTTACAGAAGTCTGTGCCCTTAACCTCTGCTCGAGAGACTTTTGATCTCCAGATCGCAAGGTCTTCGGCAGAGATACAGGCGCTTATTCATACAAACTGTCCTTTCCATTTCACAGAAATGGTAAATCGTATCTTTAACATGTCTGATACGACAGGCATTGTCCACCTATTTAAGACCATAGGTTCTGGACATCTGAGCACCTTTCAGACGGTACTTGGAGTTATACCAAACTTCATACACTCCGTATTCTGAAGCGCCTTTGGAGGACTTCCGCTCATCCTGTTTCTAGTAGCAGATATCCTGATTGTTTTATATTTTCTACGCAATGGATGTCCCAGTCAACAAGTAGATGGAAAGAGCACCCCTGGAGCGTAAATACAGTGACCGCATGGTACAACATCTAGGCATGACTCGCCTAAGAGAACTAAGTGCATCTTGGTTCTTGTCATTTCGACCAGTCTGGATGGACTGCATCTTACCTGTCCTCCGATGCCTGTTTTGCGGAGAAGAATGTGTGTTAGACCTTTGTTTGACACTCCCATCATGTACACAACCGGACGTGAATGCTTTACTGGACCCGATAATGGCCCTGTTCTGCAGTGTCCTCAGCGTATTCCAATGATGATGGCGGCATTCCTTGAGCCCCCACAGGTAGTAACAGCACCTGTTGGTTTGGACACCGGCTCCTCCTCTGAAACCCAGGCTTTGGACGGCGCACAGTCTGCCCCAGCACCGTCTGCGGACAGTGTGGAACATCATCTGTGCTCAATTGACGTACTCTGCGAGGTGCCCCTAGGACCGTCTACTGTGGAATCAAGCAACGAAAATGTTGCGTCTACCAGCCAGGACACATAAACTTTTGACTCATTTGGATCGTCGTGTGCTGGAGGAAATTCACCCTTTTTTAAAAACAAGCTCAAATTTGGAACTCAAAACAAAAATTGACATTCCTTTCATTTATTGGGCATATATGACTTTCTAATGCTTATAGTGCTTCGGACTATAACTAAGGACACTTTAGAGCTATGGCTTGCAAAAAGTTTTTTTAGAGAGTTTTAAGTATTTTAGAAATTTTTTAAGTTTTAAACATTTTTAGCTAAACAGATGTTTTAAACTTTGTGCGTACCAATATCTAGTTAGGCTAGTAGTTCGGTAATATGTTACATATGTAGTCCAGTCGGAAGAGGAGTGGGTGTTATATTCCATATAGGGACCCTATATAGGCGCACGTAACATTGCAACCTTTCACCTATATTCTTCCCTACATTACATATATAACAGTTCTTAGGGACTGACCTTTTACCTAGATACGACACTGCATTCAGAACGCGGGTTTCACCCTAGTTCGAATCTCATACATTATGCATGAGGCTTCTTGGAAGCACAGCAGGACTAACATCTCCTGTATAATATCTCTGTATAAAGTTCAGGCCCGACGTCATCCTTTAGGCCGACACAGTAACACAGCAAGGTAGGACCCCTGGGGAGACCTATGGGTATATATACATCACATCTTGCTTAGAATGACAGAGGAGACCGAGACTTCCCGGCTGACACACTGACCAGAGACGCTGAGGTTCCTGCATGCAGACACTCCAGCTCGCAGTGGTCTAACATCCCTCGCGGGGTGTCCAACTCGAGACCAGGACGGGGTCCCATATTCTCTCATTCTCAGGTAATGGGGTTGACTAGATGCTAGAGGGATTCTTGGCATAACACCTACACAGATGCTAGGTACATTTAGGTACATATAGTTAGGGAGGCATTGTAGGAGTACGCACCTTTTATCATGTGTTTTATGTACTGGTATATATTCATGATTTATGCAAGATGGTAGAACTATACCATCCCTTTCCTTTCGTAGTACTGCTAATCATATATCTCTGCTACTGTTTGATGGTTGTTGCAGCTCATCTATTCTACACTAGAATAACAACTGTTCAATAAATACTTATTGAAAACTCCCAGCCTGTTTATTCTGTGTAACTCTCTGAGACAAACCAAGTGAGCACGAGTGACTGAGCGAAAGGTAGTTTATTGTTTCCACGATCCTGAGGGATCAGGGTTGTCATGTTCTGAGGTTGCCAGAATCTATTCTCTCCTTGATAAGAGGAGATTATAGTGGCACTGTGAGCTAGCTAATACAGATAGGCTAACGTATCCGGTGGGGGTGCACGGAATCAGTCTGCCACCAGTCCCACAGTTTAGGTTATCCAAACGCGCAGATCCTGTATAGGTAATATAGGAACTACACGACATCTCAGTATCAGTGATGCAATAGTTATTTAAAGGGCATGTGATGTCACCTCCGTTTCAGTAACGTGTCTATGCTGCCATTAGAGGTAGGCAGTGGGGAACGCCTTGAATGTTCCTTGCTCCCTCTTTAACAGGTCCTTAATGAACGCCACAGGATCCGTGCAAAAGCTTACTTTTCCAGGCTGTCAAATTTTGCCTTCTGCAGTAATTGCGAAACCGATGATGTTTTTGAACTTTGTTTAATTAAATGACCTTATCTCCAAGGGGATTTTGATGAGTTCATTTGATAATATAACTCTCATTTAGCATTGGATTCTGTATTTCAGTAAAAAATAATGTGTGCTCTGGTACCGGGTCGAAGAGAATGATTACCTTAAATAGCGTGTTAATATTTATGCCGAAGGTATTACTCACTGAGATGTCTTTCTTGTCCTCTGACATTGAAGCGGTTGCGTGCGCTGCCTGTCTGCCCTTCAGTCCTGAGAAAGTACAGGCTTTCACAGACACATGGTGGCAAAGTGATTGTTGTTATAAACATCCCACAGCCCCTGCTGCGGCCATGCACTCCCCATAAAATGAATGGCAATATTGAACAGATTTATTAGACACCGAAACATGAAATATCTTTGATGTCTTTGTCCATAATGTCACAAATGTCACCATTTGTTATTTCCCAAGATCACCGTAGATAACCGACATTTTGCGAGGATTTTAGCTATGAAGGTGTTTTTCAAAGTTGTTTTCAATCTTACTCAGAAGACATGTTTTCATTATAGAGCAGCAAATTTATACCATATAGGAAAAACGAGAGGTCTATAAAGATATTTGCATTGCACATATCAAAGGTGCAAAACTGCATGTTCATATGCACAATTGTTGCTGCATGTGTAATATGAAATGGAGCAAATAGTACTTGCGCTAGAGCAAAATAGGATTTAAAGAGAAAAAGTGATTACAATACATTTCTACTGTTTACATTGCAAGAAATGAAGAAAGTAAATATTCATTTCAAAAGTTTGAAACATAAATCTGCTGTTATAGTCAAAATATAATTTTTTCGTTTTGTATGACTTTAAAAATAAAGCAAACAGATATTTCCTTTTTCTATTAAGGGGTTTTTATGGATTAGGCTTAAGAAAAATAATCTCTTTACCTCAAATAACATAATTTATAAGCGACACGTTTTGGCTATGGTTTCATGTTTAGATTCCTCCATTTTTGCACCCTTGAAGCAAATACGTTTCTGCTATAAAGCAGTGCTTAATTTGAGCCAGTGTTTTTAAAAAAAAAATATACTTTATTGGTTTTCCAGTTATATCCAATACATTCAGTTGTGCCATTACAACTTTACATTGCTTCCTGTCTTGTTTGGTGCTGTACAATTTCCATCTTCAATATTCAGCAGTTGGCTATTGGATCAGTGCAAGTAACAATTAGCATACATATACTTAGGATTGCCAATATTGCACAGATATCTAAAATGTAGACAAACTTTTAACTAAAACAAACTAACTAGCCCTCCACCCCCTCCCATCGGCGTTCTAGCAATCTTCTCCATATCAAATTATAGTTTCCGTCCTGATACATTTGCATGGTACTTCAAACTATTATGATCGTGTCCTTTAGCCCAATCATCCGTACATTGTGTTCTTGTGCGCAAATACATGATAATGATCTACTGTGTGTTCCGGGTGCTAGATGTGAGATCAGGGTCTATGCCTTTAAAGGCTTCTAACATTACATCCCACTCTGTGGATATTTGATTTTTCCGCAGTCCACGGGCTTCCTCCCGGCGTATGGCTGCCCCCCACCCAGCGTATCATTTCGCTGTGCCAGGTGTAGGTTGCAGGAGGTTTTACTGACTTCCATCTCATGGTTATGGATCTTTTGGCTATGATGAGTGTGAGGTCAAGGAAACGGAGCTGGACCTTTTGCAAGGCTGGTCGTTTCCGGAGACCTAACAGGCACTCCAACATCGAGTCCTCGATGCGCAAGTGTGTGGCTGCTTCTATCTGGCGCCGGACCTCTCCCCAGAACCCTCTCAGGCGCGGGCATGCCCATAGCATGTTAGCTAAATCTGCTTCCGCCAACTGGCATCTAGGGCAATGACGTTGTGTATTTGGGTACATCCGCTGAAGGCAGCGTGGTGTAAGTAGGCCCTATGCAGGACCATGCATTGTATGAATTTGAACTTTGCATTCCAGGTCACTTATTTAGGGTGTTCCAATATATCCGCCCATTCCCTGTCCGATATCTCCTGCCCTGCATCCTCCACCCATTTAACACATAGGGCGGCGAGGGACACCGCAGCATGCGTCTGGACGCCCACATATAGCCATCTGATGAGATGGCGTCCCTGTCCCATATATTACAGAGATTTGACTAATTTGTGCGTTTGGGGCTCCTCTCTCTGGGGGGCCCAGTATTTCTTCACATATTGCAAGAGCGCCGCATGTAGCATGTATAAATGATTTGGCACCGCGGTTTCCCGTACAAAATTCTCATGGTCCATTAAAATCTCGCTGTTGAATAGCGCCCCTACCATGTCCACTCCCTCGTCTGACCATGCCCTAATCCTGCGCCTCGTAAGCCTTCCATTGGGTAGCGGAATCCCCAGTAGTGGTATGTTACTTGCATAGGGGGGGGCAGCGGGATGTGTATTGCAGCGCTTTCCTCCAGCACAGCAGTGCCGTACACAGTAGAGGCGGTACATCTGGGGGGATTTTAGACTGTAGTAGTAATAGGGTGTGCAGGGTTCCCTGATCAATGTTTTGCATTGTATATCCGATCTCCTGTAGGTTGCAGCCTGCAGTCCAGTAGGACAGCCACTGCAATTGGCACGAGTAATAATACGCTCGAAAGTCCGGTACTCCCAATCCCCCTTTGCATGTTTCCTGCTGTAGTTTTTTTAGACTCACCCTTCGCCGACCTGTTCCCCAAATGAGGTCCGAGAGTACAGTGTCTAGTGTGTGAAAAGTGGCCGGAGGTACTACGATCGGCAGATTGGTGAAGTAGTACAGAAGTTGAGGGAGAACCACCATTTTTGACACTGCCACACGACCCATTGCAGAGAGAGGAAGTGTGGTCCTGAAAGCGACCTTCGAGCGTATCCCCCTAACTGCCCTATTAAGATTGCCTTCCAGCATGTCTGTATGCGATCGGTATATGTGTATGCCTGGATACTTCTAGGTGCTCGTCGCCACCAGTAGTGAGTGCGAACCGAAGCCGACCTCCTCAGGGCGTGCATGGTCTCGGAAAAAGAAGGCGTTCGATTTTGATTTGTTAATAGTGAGGCCCGAAATAAGTTCGAACGATGTAAAAATTCTTGAGATGGGGTCTAGCTCGCCTAGGAGGTCCTGCACGTAAATAATTATATAATCTGCATATGAATATATCAGGTTGTAGAGTTGCCCAACGGTATCCCAAGTTGGTTAGCCTCTTGACGCAGCCGAAGTGCCAGCGGCTCCAGCGCTAATACGAACAACAGTGGGGATAAGGGGCATCCCTGTTGGGTGCCCCTGCATACCGGGTACTCTTGTGATATGTGTCCGCCTGTCCAGACTCGCTGTGGGGGCCTCGTATAGCAAACACAGCCACCAAATGTATTCGGGGGGTAACCCGATCTTTATAACAGCCTGGAACATATATTTCCATGAGAACGTGTCAAACGCCTGTCGTAAATCAAGTGCAATGCAGCGGGCATTTGCAAAATGGTCTAGATTCGTTGCCATTATGTGGTGCAGTCTCCTAATGTTTAGAGATGTGCTGCGCGCAGGTATGAATCCACACTGGTCTATGTGTATTAACTTGCTTAGGTAGGGGAGGAGCCTATTTGCCAATATTTTGCTTAATATTTTGTATTCTGTTGCCAGAAGTGATAGCGGGCGATACCCTGTTGTGTCTGTTGTGTCCTTCCCGGTTTGGGAAGTGAGACTACTAAAGCCTGCGTGGCGGTATAGGGGAGGTGGCCCAATTCTAGTGACCTGTTGTATAGATCCTCTAATTGGGGTATTAAGGTTTCAGAATAGGCATCGAAGAACTCTACCGGTAGGCCGTCCAGCCCCGGTGCTTTATTACGGGGGAGCCCATTGATAACGGCTTTCATTTCCGCCCGCGTGATAGAGCCTGCTAGATTTTCTCGTGCTGCTGCAGGGAGCTGGGGATAGGGTAGGTCCGCTAAGAATGTGTCTATTAGCGGGGTGTCTAATGGGGGCGGCTTATTATAAAGTGTTACAAAAGGGGATGATGGACGGAACGCTTGAGCCAATCAAACACTCACCCCCAGTCAACTGATCTGGGTTTAATCCATCATCATTCTTTAGCTCACTCCACCACCCCAGTTCAGACATGGCCATATGCAAATCAGTCTGACCCTGTGCCTCATGGGAACAGTCCAGCACGAACTGCCAAGCCATGTCTTCCCTGGACCGGAAACAAGCATCCTAGGACCGGTTTCTGGCATTCCAGCCGTCATCAGCCAGGCTTGCTTGAATCCAGTGGCAAAGTGAGCAAGGGACCCACGTCTGGGCATACCCCCGCCAACTTAGGGCGAACAAAGCAATACAAAAGGGGATGATGGACGGAACGCTTGAGCCAATCAAACACTCACCCCCAGTCAACTGATCTGGGTTTAATCCATCATCATTCTTTAGCTCACTCCACCACCCCAGTTCAGACATGGCCATATGCAAATCAGTCTGACCCTGTGCCTCATGGGAACAGTCCAGCACGAACTGCCAAGCCATGTCTTCCCTGGACCGGAAACAAGCATCCTAGGACCGGTTTCTGGCATTCCAGCCGTCATCAGCCAGGCTTGCTTGAATCCAGTGGCAAAGTGAGCAAGGGACCCACGTCTGGGCATACCCCGCCAACTTAGGGCGAACAAAGCGATACAAAAGGGGATGATGGACGGAACGCTTGAGCCAATCAAACACTCACCCCCAGTCAACTGATCTGGGTTTAATCCATCATCATTCTTTAGCTCACTCCACCACCCCAGTTCAGACATGGCCATATGCAAATCAGTCTGACCCTGTGCCTCATGGGAACAGTCCAGCACGAACTGCCAAGCCATGTCTTCCCTGGACCGGAAACAAGCATCCTAGGACCGGTTTCTGGCATTCCAGCCGTCATCAGCCAGGCTTGCTTGAATCCAGTGGCAAAGTGAGCAAGGGACCCACGTCTGGGCATACCCCCGCCAACTTAGGGCGAACAAAGCGATACAAAAGGGGATGATGGACGGAACGCTTGAGCCAATCAAACACTCACCCCAGTCAACTGATCTGGGTTTAATCCATCATCATTCTTTAGCTCACTCCACACCCCAGTTCAGACATGGCCATATGCAAATCAGTCTGACTGTGCTCATGGGAACAGTTCAGCACGATTGCCAAGCCATGTCTTCCTGGACCGAAACAGCATCCTAGGACCGGTTTCTGGCATTCCAGCCGCCATCAGCCAGGCTGCTTGAATCCAGTGGCAAAGTGAGCAAGGGACGTCTGGGCATACCGCCAACTTAGGCGAACAAGCGATACAAGGGGATGATGGACGGACGCTTGAGCCAATCAAACACTCACCCCCAGTCAACTGATCTGGATTTAATCCATCATCATTCTTTAGCTCACTCCACTACCCCAGTTCAGACATGGCCATATGCAAATCAGTCTGACTCTGTGCCTCATGGGAACAGTTCAGCACGAACTGCCAAGCCATGTCTTCTGGACTGAAACAAGCATCCTAGGACTGGTTTCTGATTCAGCCGTCATCAGCCCGGCTTGTATCAGTGCGCCAAGTGAGCGAGGGCACGCCTGAGCATGAGTCCCTCGCTCAACTTTGGCGCACTGGATTCAAGCAAGCCTGGATGATGGACGGACGCTGAGCAATCAAACACTACCCCAGTCAACTGATCTGAACCGGTCCTAGGATGCTTGTTTCCGGTCCAGGAAGACATGGCTTGGCAGTTCGGGCTGTACTGTTCCCATGAGGCACAGGGTCAGACTGATTTGCATATGGCCATGTCTGAACTGGGGTGGTAGAGTGAGCTAAAGAATGATGATGGATTAAACCCAGATCAGTTGACTGGGGGTGAGTGTTTGATTGGCTCAAACGTTCCGTCCATCATCCCCTTTTGTATCGCTTTGTTCGCCCTAAGTTGGCGGGGTATGCCCAGACGTGGGTCCCTTGCTCACTTTGCCACTGGATTCAAGCAAGCCTGGCTGATGACGGCTGGAATGCCAGAAACCGGTCCTAGGATGCTTGTTTCCGGTCCAGGGAAGACATGGCTTGGCAGTTCGGGCTGTACTGTTCCCATGAGGCACAGGGTCAGACTGATTTGCATATGGCCATGTCTGAACTGGGGTGGTAGAGTGAGCTAAAGAATGATGATGGATTAAACCCAGATCAGTTGACTGGGGGTGAGTGTTTGATTGGCTCAAACGTTCCGTCCATCATCCCCTTTGTATCGCTTGTTCGCCCTAAGTTGGCGGGGGTATGCCCAGACGTGGGTCCCTTGCTCACTTTGCCACTGGATTCAAGCAAGCCTGGCTGATGACGGCTGGAATGCCAGAAACCGGTCCTAGGATGCTTGTTTCCGGTCCAGGGAAGACATGGCTTGGCAGTTCGGGCTGTACTGTTCCCATGAGGCACAGGGTCAGACTGATTTGCATATGGCCATGTCTGAACTGGGGTGGTAGAGTGAGCTAAAGAATGATGATGGATTAAACCCAGATCAGTTGACTGGGGGTGAGTGTTTGATTGGCTCAAACGTTCCGTCCATCATCCCCTTTTGTATCGCTTTGTTCGCCCTAAGTTGGCGGGGGTATGCCCAGACGTGGGTCCCTTGCTCACTTTGCCACTGGATTCAAGCAAGCCTGGCTGATGACGGCTGGAATGCCAGAAACCGGTCCTAGGATGCTTGTTTCCGGTCCAGGGAAGACATGGCTTGGCAGTTCGGGCTGTACTGTTCCCATGAGGCACAGGGTCAGACTGATTTGCATATGGCCATGTCTGAACTGGGGTGGTAGAGTGAGCTAAAGAATGATGATGGATTAAACCCAGATCAGTTGACTGGGGGTGAGTGTTTGATTGGCTCAAACGCTCCGTCCATCATCCCCTTTGTATCGCTTTGTTCGCCCTAAGTTGGCGGGGTATGCCCAGACGTGGGTCCCTTGCTCACTTTGCCACTGGATTCAAGCAAGCCTGGCTGATGACGGCTGGAATGCCAGAAACCGGTCCTAGGATGCTTGTTTCCGGTCCAGGGAAGACATGGCTTGGCAGTTCGGGCTGTACTGTTCCCATGAGGCACAGGGTCAGACTGATTTGCATATGGCCATGTCTGAACTGGGGTGGTAGAGTGAGCTAAAGAATGATGATGGATTAAACCCAGATCAGTTGACTGGGGGTGAGTGTTTGATTGGCTCAAACGTTCCGTCCATCATCCCCTTTTGTATCGCTTTGTTCGCCCTAAGTTGGCGGGGGTATGCCCAGACGTGGGTCCCTTGCTCACTTTGCCACTGGATTCAAGCAAGCCTGGCTGATGACGGCTGGAATGCCAGAAACCGGTCCTAGGATGCTTGTTTCCGGTCCAGGGAAGACATGGCTTGGCAGTTCGGGCTGTACTGTTCCCATGAGGCACAGGGTCAGACTGATTTGCATATGGCCATGTCTGAACTGGGGTGGTAGAGTGAGCTAAAGAATGATGATGGATTAAACCCAGATCAGTTGACTGGGGGTGAGTGTTTGATTGGCTCAAACGTTCCGTCCATCATCCCCCTTTTGTATCGCTTTGTTCGCCCTAAGTTGGCGGGGGTATGCCCAGACGTGGGTCCCTTGCTCACTTTGCCACTGGATTCAAGCAAGCCTGGCTGATGACGGCTGGAATGCCAGAAACCGGTCCTAGGATGCTTGTTTCCGGTCCAGGGAAGACATGGCTTGGCAGTTCGGGCTGTACTGTTCCCATGAGGCACAGGGTCAGACTGATTTGCATATGGCCATGTCTGAACTGGGGTGGTAGAGTGAGCTAAAGAATGATGATGGATTAAACCCAGATCAGTTGACTGGGGGTGAGTGTTTGATTGGCTCAAACGTTCCGTCCATCATCCCCTTTTGTATCGCTTTATTATAAAGTGTGGCATAATACGTAGAGAAGGCGTCGTTGATGCCCTGCTGGGTATACACCGTGTCTCCCCCCGGCGTGGTAATTTGGCTGATTACAGTGATCGGGGGGGTCTTCTCTCAAAATCTTCGCTAGGAGTGTCCCCGATTTATCTGCATCTGTGTGTTTTAACTGGGTAAAGGCCCTGTAGTCAATAACCCTGAGGGTCTCCAGTAGTTCGGCATACTGGATATGCGCCTCTTGTAGGGGAGCCTGTTTCGTGGGGTCGCTCGCCGCTACCTGCTCTAACCCGTTCATGGCATCCTCTAATGCTGTCAAGCTTTTATGTACCTCTTGTCTTGCACCCACTGTGGCGCTAATCGCAGTTCCCCGTATTACAGCCTTGAGCGCATCCCATTCGACTAAGATCGAGGACGCAGTATTGCCATTTTCGGAGAAGTAGTTTGTTAGTGCAGTGGACAGGGTGGAGTGGAACACGGTATCCTCTAACAATTGGGGCCATAGTTTCCAAGTGGGAACTGGGGTGGGGATTCTGCCCCAGGTAATGGAGATTTCCAACAGATTATGGTCCGAAAAGGTTTTTGCTAAATATGTGGCATGTGTCACTTGCGTGGCTATGGGAAGGGAGCAGAGAATTCTATCAATTCTCGTATGCAATTGGAGGACTGGGGAGTAGAAGGAGTATCCCTTGTGTGTTAGGTTCCTCATTCTCCACACATTACATAGCGCCCACCCGTCCACCCAGCTACAAAGAGCCTCTGCCTCCTTAATGGTTCCCACGCCGTGGAGGGTGGGTGTGAGCGGTCAAGCCCAATATCCATAACTGCATTACAGTCGCCACCTATGATCCAGGCGGATGCCTCCCAGCCCGCTAATATCGTGTTTAATCCCAGGAAGTACTTATTCTGATCAAAGTTTGGGGCATAAAAGTTTCCCAATATGACGTGTGCACCATCTAGTGTCCCGTGGAGAAAAATAGATCTACCCTGTGCGTCTATACGCCTTTCTAGCTCCACAAACGGGTCGCCATACCTGATCCAGATTGCTACACCCCTGGCAAAAGCAGAGTAATTAGTAGAGAATATCTGTCCCTTCCATTTCTTTCACATTTTCGCCGCTTCCGGTTCTGTTAGGTGTGATTCCTGCAAGAACGCTATCTGCGCCTTGCGCCTGATTAATTGTACATGCACCCTGTGTCGTTTCTGCACTGAGCCTAGACCCCGAAAATTCCATGTGACTAAGGTATATGTGTCAAGCTTGTGCGTTGGATAATAATGATGGCGTGTGTGTCCAGGGCAGGGTGTAGGACGTGTCATCAGTTGTGTGCTAGAACCCGGAAACTCCCATTGAACTTCTAATACAGGGCCCAGCCGGTGAACTATGCCGGGCCAAACCAGGAATACAACATGAAAAACTTTGTTGCATTTAACTAGTGCATACGCAGTTTGGGGGATGTTGCTTACGCCGGCCATGGTGTTATATCCAACTATGCTAGCTCCGTAGAGCCCGGGACTAACCTAAGGAACATTGCATTGCCATTTTAGTCATAGAAAAAGGATATACATGTCCATAAGAGTGTGTGCCACCTCCGCTATTGTTCGATAGCCACGTGGAAAAGCAGGACAGCCGCAGTCATGGCTTGTCAGTCCAGTAGGTCGTCTGCAGTCTGAGGCGTCACTGTGGGAAATAAAGCTAGGCTGCTCTCGGAGTCAGAGCGCACGGTGCTTCCCTCCGAGGATTCCGAATCCATGTGCAGGGCACTTTCCCTGAACGTGGTTGCCGTCGCCAGGGGTTCATCTTTGCTCCGCTGCACCTGCTCATGGGTGGGACTGAGGGCCAGTGATTTGTTGGAGGTCTTCACATTATGGCGCGACCGCCGTCCTTGTGTTCGATTGGGGCTGTTTGGTAGTCCTCGCGGGGTAGCGTCAGACAGTGAGGCTGGGTCCATGACCTCTATCCATTCCTCCACGTCTTCTGGACCTTCAAAGAAAGACGTTTTCTGATCGTGGATAATTTTCAAATGGGCAGGAAATAATAGCGCATACTTGAGGTTCATATCCCGCAATTTCTTTTTGACGGATTGAAAGGAGGAATCTTCGATGTTGGACCATGAGGGTATAATCTGGATATAGTGATATCTGGCAATTTTTGTATCAGATCTGGGGTCGCTCCCTTATTTTCTGAAGCAGTACATCTCGGTCCCTATAGTTCAGGATTCTGACTATCAGTGGCCTTGGCGGGGCACCCACCTTGGGCCTCCAAGTAGGAATTCTGTGGGCTCTTTCTACGCAAAAGTAGTCCGATAATCCGTCACGAGCTACATGTTCTCGGAACCACTGTTCCATGAAGATAGCCGCATTAGTTCCCTCGCTGCATTCCGGGAGCCCAATAATGCGTACATTGTTCCGTCTGGCTCTGCCTTCCGCATCCTCAACCCTATCTAGGAGACCAGTGACTTGCCGCTGTAATGTCTGAATTTGTGACTTGTGCTCTTTGTGCTGAAGTAGGATTTCCTCCAGTACTAAACTGTTAGCCTTCACATCAGTCGCCAACTTGGTGTGATCGGCCTTGAGCAGTGTGAAGCCGGTAGTAAGCGAGCCAATCTGCTTCTCTATCGCCTTGCGGGACTCCCTGACCTCCTGTATTATCAGATCTAGTTTGTCCGCGGGTCTCATTTCGTTCGTGGGTGGTACGCAGGTGAGTGAGGGTGGGAACGCAGAGTGGTCCTGCTCGTCTGTAGGCTGCGAGTTAGGGGCTGTCACCTCCTGCAGTTTCCCTTTTGGCCGCCCCATGTTTCACTTTGTACTCC